>AYJT01027370.1:0-12713 GCA_001278415.1 Ocimum tenuiflorum | reverse complement strand
AGTGCCTTTGATGGATAGAAAGTGGACTCCATCAGTTCCTCGATGTAATAGTCCTCTTAATCATCATCAGAAGAGTCATCTGAGTTATTGTCGGAAGAGTTGCTTGCAGCAATGGTGGAGGATACAGTTGAACTGGAAGTTGCTGATCTCTGTTCTGCTTCCTAAATCTGCAGCCAAATGATGATGAATCAGCTTTCCTGCTTGGAGTTCTGTTTGGCGGTTAACGATTGTCACGAAACTGAATTCCTGGCTAAACTGTGGCTGGTGTCATCAGATCTGCGAACTCAGTATACCCCCTGATGTACCCCAATTTAACTTGTTGTCCCTTACCTCTAGCCATATCCATAGCTGCCTATTTTGCACGAATCGCATGTTCCTCTGCATTAGCTAACTGTTGTGCCATTACTTCAACTTCCCCTACATATTGCTCAACCATCTCCTGATCTCGAATTGGTACAGCCATATACTGTTCTTGAGTGCATTCTACAGAGTGCTCGATTGTTGGGTCTCGCAGCTCGATGTCCTTCGGAGAAGACGAGCTTGTGATGTTCTCCACCCTTGCTCCATTTCTCATTAAGAACAGGGTTCCTACAAAACAAGTACAAAAATTAAAAAGGTCTAAGCAAATAGTTCTTGATATCAGAAATACTACAATTAATTAAAGTGTAGTGACAACGACACCAAAAATTTGATAGCAGTGAAATGTATAACCAAATTTTAAATATCAAATTCGTTGATTACTTATGAAGTTTAATTAATCTATAGTAGAACCTAAACACCTAACTACTGAATTAGACAAAACACGGGTTTTAGTTGGTTTATTTAAACTAAATTTGACTAACAAAGAAATTAAGTGAAAGCAAATTAAATCACAAATTGTAGAGAAATCAAGAAAACAAATATCGGATTCTAGGCAATCTACTCCTACTACGTTCATTCAAATTTTAATAAAGTTAATTTAACCTTATTTAATCTAATCACATGCAAAACATTAGTTAATTTGTTCTCAGTCATCTCGACTAGGATACAATAGAATGTGGACATAAGATTGCAATTAAATCTTGACCAGGGTATCTAACCAATCCTATTCTTGATAATTCATATGGATCTTTGCTCCTACGAAACCAACTCCTGACTAGTGTAGTTAATTACCGTATCATTAATTCATGCTTCCTTGTTCTTCAATTTGTTATGACTAGGATATAAATAAATGAACAAGTATTGCAAATAGTTCATCAAGCCATTCACAAATAAAATCAAGCTCGACGAAATTAAGAAGCAATGCGAAAAGATGGAAAATTAAAACTTCATTCAACACTCAAAAATTCATAGTAGTTCCAATCCCTAGAATCTGAAAAACAATCTAGCCGGAAAACATAATTGATCCCAACAACATCAGATAATGAAAGTCAAAGCAGAACATAGAAAAGGGTAGAAAAAACTCTGAATCTATGACGCTGGATCTTCAATCTTTCGTCATGAGCTCTCAAATGTGTTCTCCAACCTTGACTAGTGCTTCTCCCTCCAAAAAGGTCATCCATGTAGGGTATTTATAAACCAAGACGTGATAAAGACCCAGTAGGGACAATTTTGTAATTTTTGGAAATTTTTAAGAAAAATGTATGACCAAACTTTAAATATCGAATCTATTGATTATTTATGAAGTTTAATTAATCTATAGTGGAACCTTGACACCTAAGTACTGACTTAAACAAAACATGGGTTTTTAGTTAGTTTATTTAAACTAAATTTAACTAACACATAAATTAAATGAAAGCAAATTAGATCGCAAATTGTAGAGAAATCAAGAAAACAACACATCCTAGGCAATCTACTCCTACTATGTTCATTCAAGTTTTAACAAAGTTAATTTAACCTTATTTCATCTCATCGCATATGAACATAAGTAAATTTGTTTTCAGTCATCCCGACTAGGGTACAACAGAATGTGTATATAAGATTGCAATGAAATCCTGACTAGGGTATCTAACCAATTCTACTCTTGATAATTTCTACGGGTCTTTGCTCCTACAAGACCAGTTCCTAACTAGGGTAGATAATTACGGTATCCATAATTCACTCTTCCCTATTCTTCAATTTATTCTAACTAGGATATAAATCGATGAACAAGTAGTGCAAATACTTGATCAGGCCATTCACAAATAAAATCAAGCTCGACGGAATTAAGAAACAATGTGAAAAGATGGAAAACTTAAAACTTTATCCAAAACTAAAAAATAATCCATAATAGTTTCAATATCTAGAATCTGAAAAACAATCTAGCCAGGACACAAAATGAAACCTAACAACATCAGATAAGGAGAATCAAAACAAAACATAGAAAAAGGGTAGAAAAGCAAAACATAGAAAAAGGGTAGAAAAACTCTGAATCTATGATGCCAAATCTTCAATCTTTCATCGTGAGCTCTCAGATGTGTTCTCCAACCTTGACTCTCTAATAATAATGCTTCTCCCTCCAAAAAGGTCGTCCATGTAGGGTATTTATAGGCCAAGATGTGATAAAGACCGAGCAGGGACAATTCTGTAATTTCTGTAAATTTTTAAGAAATTCACGATGTCTGATCGAGCCGATCGGACACCCAATCGAGTCCATCACATCCTAATCCTTTATAAAATTCCAAAAACTTCAAAACTCCCTGGAATGGGCTTCTAGCTTGATCAAGCACTTGGTCGATAGTTTGATCAAGCCGATCAAAATCTGATCAGGTCGATCAAAACTTCCTCCAACTTTTCTCCAAATTTCAAACCAATCTGGAATGTTCCACCTACTTGATCGAGCTCTTGATGTGGCCGATCAATGTGATCAGCTCGATTAGGAACATGATCTGGTCAATCACTACACAAACTCCAAACTTCACCAACTTTTCCACGTATTTTCACCTAGAAACTCACAACACACGATTAGGCGTACCTAAAACACGAAATACATAAAACATAACTAAAAACATTGATAAGTGGGTCTTTTCTACCTAAAACCTAACAAACACGACTCAAAACACACACAAAAAACATTTAAAATACACACTTATCACAAGGCAAATAACTAAACCAACAAATTCGATGCTGGTGTGGGCGATCGCAAACAATCGGTACCTAACGATATGACCGACTTTGCCTGCAAACACATGGTATGCACCAACACCGCCAAGTTTGTCTGAATACCCAGGACCTTGAATTCCTAGGATGTTATTGGCCACCGCACGGTCCGCATAAAATGCCATTATTGGCACTCGTCAAAGTAAATGCTTAAAAGCTACTTGGGTCTGCTAAAAATTGCCACCCTTAGCTTAATTCCGACCATATCAAGGCCTTTACTCCCTCTTTTCATCAATAAATACTGACAACCTTTGTGGCCTCTCTAGGACGTTGAATTCTTCGGAGGATAAACTAAATGCTAACCCGATCTTACCGGACCCACATTGGCCAGAAAAAATCATAGCAGGGTCATAAAAACATCTCGGAGCGATAAGATCAACAGTTCTTTATCATTGTGGAATTTCCACATGGATTTTGGGTTTCTTATTGCGGATGTTATCATTCCCGTACTTTTATTTCGGAACCCGCTCTGCGACCAAAGTAAAGGATTGGCGTCGATGGCTAACTTCACCAACCAACATGATATCAGGTATCAAAACTGTTGAGTTCAAAATCTCAGGATCGTTGAACTGGGAAGTCGATCGCTAAAAGTGAAAGAGACTAACCGGAATCTAAGTCTCGTCAGGAGTGGGGAGTACCGTTCTAGAGAGAGAAAGCGCATGTAATTTTTGAAATTCAAAATGAGAAAGTAACGGATCTAGGGTTTGTGACTCTCTATATCCACGCCTGAAAGATTAAAAGATCTTAACCAAACGGAAACATTTTATGGGTAAGTCACTCGAGATACTCTCCTCGATACATTTCTATACTTATCATTTTATATTAAAATATCCATCTGTTACTCGGGGCTGCATCACCCCCTCGAGACTGTTTGATCTTCTAAGTGCAGTTTGATACTTGGGACCACACGATATTCGACTACTCCTACCTCCCGCCTATCGTGTCACACCCCGACTTTCACCCTCGTGAAATAGCAATCGATGACGTGATCCCACTGAGTGATAACTCGATATAAGGGAAACAAAGAATTCAATGACCAATAGGAGTATAGTAATTCACAACCAATGATAGACGAGAATAGACTACAGATGTAATCATTAACATAATTAACTCAGATAAGCCATGTTTGAAAAGCAGTACTAGTTTAAGTTTACAGACCAACACATAAACTATTCAAAAGAGTTATGTAGCAGAATGTTTATAACTACGCCATGTATATGATGATACATAGCTCGACACTCTGAATTAATCAAAAAGAGTTTGAATGCAATTTCGTCACCAACCTCGCTGCTCCTCAACCTGCACATTTAGAAAGATATGCACGACTGAGTACACGAATGCACATTTAAAAACATGAATGGAGAGCCTGTTCAATCAAGAAGATCATGAGGGTTTTATTTCAAAATGACAACCCATGACCGCAAAACTATTTATTCAATTTCGTGGATAGTAACCATGCTATCTGTCATTCAATCATTAATCATTTCAAAAACCGATTAGGGGTAAGCCTCCCACACTAGCCGTTGTGAGCAAATTACAGTAAGCGTTAGGCTAGTGTGGTCGACGAATACAATATATCACATCATAATTGATCACCACCGATCATCATCAACCGTCATCATTCAACATCATAATCATCAATAACATCGATCATCAAAACTCTCCCAGTACTATCTTATTGGTGAGAGGACAGATAGTCATGCAAAACATTCAAGCATCTCATTCATTTTCAATCAAGCATTTCATTTTCAAAACATGAAAACATTTATAACTTTAGTTTTAGTATAAGAAAGCCCACCCCACGTCCAAGCTAGTTTTGGGCTTTGGAATATGTCGGCTCAAGCTTCGTGTGCACTTCATGACCTTAATTCAAAAGTTATTTTACCATGATTAATCTCATTCTAGGTTTTCGAACTAGAAAAGAATGCATGTTTGATCTAAGTTTTATTATAGTCATCTACTTGTTCATTGACCGATTGATTCATCGCTCATCTATGTTTTATTATACAAGAGTAATCGAGATTCATAAATATGGATGTCGGATTGAACTATTCTTTTTTGGGGTTCGAAATAAAAGTGGGGTTTAAAACTGGATTTGGGCTCGGGTCAGCGCCCTGGTACTATCGAGGCACGGTTCACCCCGACAAGTTCGGGGTCTCTGAGACCCGGCTTGATAGGTCCGACCATTACCGCAGGATACTCGTGCATTCTCGGTCTCGATGGTTTGGAAGCCCTGGTCATCGGTTCCCCAACTGGCGACCCAAGGCTCGACGGCTTGGGCGGCGGTTGGCAGCTCGGTGTTGTTGACCCGAGACATTTTGCCTTGTCCAAAACTTGTCTTTTTTGGCTATTTCAAACTTCGATTCATTCCCAACAATTTCTATGATTAATCCACACATTTTTAACTATAATTCATTATCCAAAACTCAACCCTATCACATTTATAACTTAACCATTTTCCAAATCATTATTATGCTTTCTCCAAAACTCTAATATCATGCTCACTATTTTCCTATCATGACATAAGTTCATATATGACCACAACATGCTAGGGTTCTCATTTGAAGTGTTCATTTATCAAGCATGTGAGTTTCCACTACCTAATATATCTCAATCACCTTGCACAATATCATGTTCTTCATATCGTGCTTCAAAAGGGTTTATCCTCACTAAGATTAAGAATCCTACCTTACACCCTTGGAATGGTGGTTAGAGGTTGATCCTTCCTTCTTCCTTCCACCCTTGCAAGATCCCTCCATGTTGGTTAGTTTCCACACAAAGATCTTCCTCCCTTAGCTCTCCTGCTCTTCAATCTCTCTCTCTCTATTTTCTCTCTCTAAAATAGGTAGAACAAGAGTTTGGCCTTTTGGGTGTTAAAAATGGGAGCCCAACACATTTATTTATTGGTGGTTAGTGTGTGTTTTGGGTGTAGTGTGTGTGTAGAGAGGGATCCATACTTGTATAAATACTCCTCATGTATTTGTATGGTCTGGGGTTGGGTGTATAACCATATGTATGATATACTTTTCATGTGTGCATGTGGATATGAAGAAAGTTGACAATACATGTGTGTGTGTGGTGTGTGTATATAATGTGTGTATTGGGTGTATTTGACATGATGTTGGGATATATGAAGCATATACATATGTATGTATATGTATGAAGACGATTTGAAGGGTAATAAATGATATGTTGGGAATAAGGGAGCATTAGTTACCTAGGATTAGCTTTTTCCTTGATTAGGGGATTTTGGTGGCTACTCATCACATCACATCATCTTACTTTATCAGATATACTTTGCATTGTATTTTGATCTGGATACTGCACAGATTTTATCTATTTTTTAGAACATAATATCATACCCCTGATCATCGTTCTCTCGATGCTAAATTCCCGATTTTTTACTCATGCATGATACTACCATCATGACGATGGATCGGAATTACATGTTTTCAATTTAATGTAATTGATTTATAATTACATTATTAAGACTTCTCAATTTTTCCTTGATCTTTGAAGATTGAGTATGATAACCGAGGGAATTATTTTCTAATAATTCCCTATTTCAAAATTTTCATAACCCACGCTGAAATAACTAATCGAGCTATGATCATGGGCGGAATTTGTCTATCAAGAATTGTAATCGAATTATGGTAAAAAGTAATATTCACAAAATTCGATCTTTTGATGTGTCACACTACTGAAATTTCAATCAGAAAAATGTAGGGCATTACATATCGACTAAGTAATCGATACTCAAGGATCTGCGACGCCCAACCGTTCTCCATCCTTGATGACCTTCGGCCGACAACCAAGTATTCGATAATCGGGGCTGGGCTGTCGCTCTAAATTATATGGATTTTTTATTTTGGATTTCTTGGGATTCAGAATTCTATCTCGAGTATTCAACCAGTTATGCCTGATTGCCTATACTCGATTGATTATGTTTCACTATCTACACTCGCCTGCGTCGAGCGTCCGACATTTATATATACTCAGGGCTGTGCAGCCCCCCTCTATGACATATTGACCGGTCAAATGGATTCCTCACTCGACTTATTATTAGTCACGACAAATACTCGTCTTCACGACTGTCGACGAATTTCCATTCTACTTATGATATTCTCATTATCTCTCATGTATCGGTACAAATATAGGCCGAAACCATGGTTTATATTCAGGCATCTCTTTCGGACATAGTTTGCGACTATGATCCGCTGAATTATTTATTATTTCAGACACAGCTGATCACTGTGATCTACATACTCAGGGCTGCCGCCCCGGCCACATATATTGACCATTTCTCGACTACTCATGCTCTCGAGCCGACCTCTAGCCCTTTGTCTGAGCAAAAACTTAAAATCTTCATTCAGCCCCGTGGGTCTATCTAATTTGATATTTTGTTCAAAAACCTGAGCGATGCCGTAAATGGAATCCATTCCACAATGACTCTAATTCCGCTTTTGGTTTAAAAACCCGAGCAATGCCGCATATGGGATCTGTCCCGCGATGAATTTTTGCTTTTGGTTCGAAAACCTGAGCGATGCATATGGAATCCGTTCCCCGATGCACATGACATCGCAAGATCCTTAGCCACCTAATCATGGGCAATGAATAAAAATGCTTAGAAGAACTCCGAGGGGCCGTGGCTTCCGAATACCCACAGAGTATAAACTTCCAACAACCCTCAACGGCCTCTCTAGGTGGGCGTGGATACGTGCGGAGGATAAACTTCTCTGAGATGGGAATGGATCTCCTTGGAAATTGAACTTCCTAACTGCCCCTGTGGGCTGTCTAACTTTGGAGGAAAAACTAAAGCCTTAATGAATCAATAGTCTGTTGTCTCGCTTTTGTTATAGGTTCCAAACACGATAGAAAAACCTCAAACACTTTGCGACTAATTGAGTGAGATACAATTAGCTAACTCGTCGAACAAATTTACAACTTATCCTATTGAATCTTATACAGAAAATTCAGCGGAGCGACAAACATGAATATTATCGCACAACATTAAACAGGTATAAAATTTTCTTTAGATTTTGACAATGATACTCTTTCATTTAGTTGTCTAAGCAAATCAATCGACTTGATCTGCGAAGACAAATGGGCTGTTGTTGAGGGTCAAAATCTCAGGACTGTTGAATCGGGACATCAACCGCTCAAAGTGACCTAAACCTCCAATCGAAATCAGGCTAAGACAAAAAAGACCTCGAGCAGTAACCATCGACCCCCAAAAGATCCCAACACCCATTAGCGTAGGAGTGGGAGAGACCATCGAACGGCCTATACCTTCGATGCTCGTCGGCCCGGAACACTCGAGCTCTCTCACAAAATCTACAAGATGCTGATAACATGCTCTCTTATGTACAAGAAGGATCTAGAATTATTCCTCCGCTAAATCAGCATGGCAATCAAAGCGTGAGTCTAACGAATTCCACGTGCTTTGCAGATTGGTCCCCAACTATTTTCGATCTTGTCCTTAGCTTAGGGATTATTTAGATTCTTGCTGTACTTGTTATATAAATAGGCGATGAGTTAGCTACAGTCACACATTACACACATACACCACATTTACTTTAATACTGTAGCTCATTTGTGTCCTGTAACAAATAGCTCATTTTTTGTATCTTGTCTGACGCCGATCATCGGAGAATCACTGTAACTTAAATTTTCTAATGTATAGAATATTAGTCAGTCCATTCTGAGGGATTATAAACCTTCCTAGAAGTTGCGGTGCCTGATTACAATCAGACCTTGAGCCTCAAATCAATTCTAATAAAAAACAAACTTCAACAGAAACCTAGTTCCATTCGCAATTTTGACTAACAATATTCTGCATAGGTTTGCCTTTGCATACCAATCGACTTGCTACGCGAAGCCAAATGAGCTATTGTTGAGGGTCAAAATCATGCCTTCCACTTTAGTCCACTTTATGGTCTCGCGGACCCAACTCGATTAAGTACCTGAACCCATCAGAGCCTTCAAGAGGTTAGATCAGGAGCACGGAAACCCTTGGAGGCCACACGCAGAGCATGGAGGCCCAAGCTCGAGGCATGACGAAGTAAGGAAAACCCTCGAGTGAGCCCTTTTCGAAGGCAAACACCTCGAATGCCCTCGAAAGGTGGTCCCCTCGAGATAATCAGCGAAGTGCCAAGAATGCCCTCCCCACGGCCTACACATGCGCAGAAGGATCCATAATGATTCTCTTGCTGAGTCAACATGGTTTCCAAAGCGTGACTCTAACTCCCGCACAAGGAATTTGTAGATTGACTCTCGTAATTTTCATAATCCACCCCCAATGTATTGTAAATTGAGATTGGTCTCTATAGCGTGCATAAATAGTGAACTGTACAACATAATCACACAATCTCATGCACTCACTCGATTTCTATTACTGTTATATTGTTTTAGCTAGCAATCTCTGTTAATTCCGATGACCGTCGATCGGAAAACCTTAACCTTTCATTTTGATCAGATAGATATATAAAAATCTCAGGAAATCCATTTCGAGGGACTGTAAACCTTCAGAGAAGTCGTGGTGTTGATTTCCATCATGTTCTAGCTTAGAGCTCCAATTTTAATTCGTTCAAAATCAATCCTCAGTAAGGCCTTCATCATATTTGTGCACTGAACTTACAATTCTTGATACAAGTTTAGAAAAAATCACAAAAATGTGACTAGCTAGTTTGTCAAGAATGACTGTCTAAGGGCACTACTTCAATGCATTCCCACACTTACATTGCCTCAAAATTTATCTTGTTCCATTGTGGTTCCATTCATTCATGTCTCGCTCCACTCACCTATCCAAAGTTTCATTTGAACATCGTTTTGTACGTGTTTATGTCTTCTTTTCACATTGATGATCACTCTCTGCTCCAACACTGATGAACACATCCTGCTCCAAAACTAGGTCATTACAGACCATCAGCATCCGCTTGGTTCATACGTACTGGGAGAGGCTCAGTTCTGATACCACTTGTTACGACTGAGCATCACATCTCTACTCCGATATTAGATCGTTACATATCCAGCAGCTTCTACTTGGTTCATACGTATTGGGAGAGGTTCAGCTCTGATACTACCTGTAATGCCCCACTTTCTAGGACCCAGTGGAGCTCACCTGAGGTTGGCTATGTTACCACTGCATGTGTTGAACTGACTTCCAAACTGATAGCTAACTCCATAACCAACATGTGCCCTTTATCGGTGTGCTTTATCCTCACTCACAAGCATCTTGAGAAACTTCCTATGAGGTCATCCATTCAACCTTATAGGTTAAGGATGCTTTAACTTTGGAGTTTTCTTAGAATAAGGGATAGAAAAGATGATGCATTATGTTGGTATGAGTAGTCAAATCAAATTCTTATAAGCTCTCCTCAACTATGCAGTCCCATACCTACACAGCTTCAGAATCCATCTCGTTCTCATGTTGATTTTACCCTCCATTCACCCATCGAAAGTCTTACAGGGTTTGCGAAAACATTTATTGCCTATTTATAAGAAAATAAATAGACAAAATCCTACCATACAAATAGTAAGGTGAGAATGATTGTGAATTGGGCACCACATACCAAATTGCCCCGAGTGACCACACCCCCCAGTGCTATTGAACGAGATCACTTCCTTTTCTCGTACATCGACCTCTTCCACATCATCTGGTATTCGTTGGTTCATTTGTACCATCCAATTAATTATTCTACCCTAGATTCAGTCTGCAATACTGTTGCTGGCTAAAATATCCATTCAATCTCAACCGTCGATCACAAGGCCGGATGTTCGCCTCGAAGGCATCACCTCGAAACTCAGCCAAATCGGCAGGAATTTTGAAGTCTCACACAAGCTCGGACAGCCCTCTTGATAAATCTAACACGAGCACCCCCGACTTGAAGGCCTTAATGGGGTCGCATTACGAGACTCAAAGCCTCTCTGGATGTGGCCTCGAGATTCAGGGTGTGTGACCCCCACGTGCTGGAAGGATCCAGAATGATTACTTCTAATACTCAGCGTAGGGGAAAACACGTGACTCTAACTTTCCCTAGCTGTATTTGTAGATCGACCCCTAGGTTATTTTCAAATAGGCCCAGTATAAATAGTGCACTCACAACATGCACACATAATTCTATTCACTCACATTCTACTGTATCACTCTGATCACCTTCTCCGATGAGCTCCCCGTCGAGAAGCTCTTTAAATTTCACCCAATTTATCTATAAAATACTAGTAACTCTATTCCGGGGGACTATAAATCTTCCTGGAAGTCTTGGTGTCCCATTTACTTTCCCGCTTAGAGTCCTGATCATTCCAGCGATCAAAATCGAACCTCAACAAATTGGCGTCCACCATGGGGCTCTACGCATTGAATCATTGATTGAAATCACCTTCGTTTTCTAAGAATCAAACCCAATCATACACTTTTCTCTCCTATCACCATAAAATCAGTTGGAGGAAAGGCCGAACAACCCGGTATGTGTCTCTATGACACCACCGCGTGATTACCAGAGGGGTTACGAGGACGACGTGCTCCTCCCTTGCCTCGTGGAGCTAGAGAGAAGGATAGCTAGGGTTCCAAGGCTACTCGCACCGTTTGAGGAGATCGAATGGTCGAGTCTCGCTAACTCACCATTCGCTGCCGAAGTCGCTGATGTGAGCTGGCTTCGAGGTTGAACCCACAACCAATGAAGTCGTACGATGGCACCACTAATCAAGATGAACATATCGTTATGTTCAAACTAAAGATGATGTCCATCGTGGTCGAGTGCCTACGGTCGACCGCGAAGCATGCATGTACAAGAGCTTTGCCTCTACACTTTGCGGACCTACTCTACAATGGTTCACCAACCAAAGGTCTGGATCCATCGTATCCTTCGTCCATCTCCATCAATTGTTCATCTGATAATTCTCTTGTAGTCGGAAACAGAAATAGGTTAGACGACCTGTACTCGGTCGTCCAAAAAGAGGGGGAGCCATTGAATGACTTAGTGGCTCGATTCAATCGAGAGAGGGTAGCAATACCTAATTGTTCATAGAAAACTGCCCTCACCGCCTCTTTCTAGGGACTAAGGCGTAACAACGAGTTATTTAAGGAATTGTTGATGCACTTAGGAAACTCGATGGACGAGCTGCTCTC
The DNA here is from genome assembly GCA_001278415.1 of Ocimum tenuiflorum. Lineage (NCBI taxonomy): Eukaryota > Viridiplantae > Streptophyta > Magnoliopsida > Lamiales > Lamiaceae > Ocimum > Ocimum tenuiflorum. The sequence continues at coordinate 469 of AYJT01027370.1, read as the reverse complement.
GAAGGCGGAGCCCTACATCTGCCTGGAAAACGAGTTCTCCCACCATCCTACGGGAGACAAATCAAAGGGGAAAGGGCTAGTGTCACTGGCATAGACACAAGGGATATGCCGTAGGCGCGAAGACCAGAGATCAAAGCTCCCAGATGCTTCGACCACTCAAGGGGCAGAGTCGAAGGCCCTGGGCATGTAAGAAAGCTCGATCGACAACCATCGGTGTACACTATAGTCGTTGAACCGGTGAGAGCTATCCCACCTCAAACAAGGCCTTCATGAGGTGGGCCCCTTAATAAGAAGGGCCCAAGAAAGTATTGCGAGTTCTACTGGTTTCGAGAGCACTCTAGGAGGAGTACGGGCTGCTGAAGGGGAGGTTCAGAACAAGCTGAGGACTGGAAAACTCAGTTTCAGGCATCATGATCGAAACCAACAGGATGCCCCCGCACCACCTGCGCCTCAAGCTCCACCCGTCCAA
>AYJT01027342.1:0-11076 GCA_001278415.1 Ocimum tenuiflorum | reverse complement strand
GTTACCCAGCCATTGTCTTTTGCTGCTATTTTTACAAGTCTGATAACCAAAATCGGTCTATGTTGTTTTGCTGTTATGAATATCTGATCTTATTTTGTATCTTAAGACCCGGATTCAAATATTTAAATGTTTGTCTTGAATTTCATGATGAAATTATAAAATACTATGCACTTTAAATCTGTTTTGTTGTATCACATTCCCTGCTCCCCGCCGTGCGTCGCGTCCCGGCGGACCAGCTCAGGCACCATTTTAGTGCGGCAATGGAAAGTTGACTAAAATCTAAAATTGAACAATCAAACAGTGCACAACCAACTTTTGTTTGTCAGAGAAAATAATTTGCATGTAATTGAACAAAATTTATATAGTTCATTATGTAATTGATGATTCGGATAGTTTATCGTGCAATTGATGATTTCATTAAATATTAAATATCTTCTTAGTGAATATTTTCAAAATTTTCATTCTTATTAGCGGTGAGTTGTGTAAATTTTTATTTCTTAATGATTTGATATGTTTAAAAGTTATGTAAATCATATGAATAAACCACCTTAGAGATTAAATTTAGCTCTTATCATATATTGTTGAAATGTTCACAGGGTCCAATCCAGTTTGGTCTGATCCCATATTACACATTTATTATACTGTTTAAATTATTGATAAGTGTACAAATCAATAAAGATAAATCACGTCCTTTATAAAAAAAGATTCTACCATAATTAATCTGTCTTAACTGATAATATAAGCAATGTAACACAATGTGTGACATCATTGTGTGACAGGGGATTTGGAGTGACAAGTGGTCAAGTAAGTGTAAATCATGTGAACACAACTATGATTTGTATTTCTTTAATTTTGAAATATAGTATTATTTGTTAGTTTATGCTTTTTGAAGATTAATTGCATTATTACACTAGACGAGCGCATGAAAGACTGAAACATGAAATTTGATTAGAGAACGTCAAATGTACTCATATGTGATATAGTAAATCGTGAAGATCTTCGAACCTACTTGGTATTTTAGTTATTAATGAGTTCTTTCGAAAAAAAAAAATGATTCAACGAGAGTTATAATCCAATTGGAATAATATCAATCAGAGTCTAATATGAAATATCTCCATAATTGGGGGATGTTAGAACACTAAATAATCTTTTAGCTCTCAAAGCAACTTATTTTTTCCCATTTTTACGTGGTATTGGATGGTTGTTTCATTATTTTAGATGCGAGATTGGATTCAGGAGAATAGATGAGAGCTTCTGAAGGCGGTGAAGTTGGAGTTTGGCGATCTATAATCCATCACCAACAAAGTAATGTTTATTTATTGGTTTAGTTGGATTTATTGTGGATTCTAGGACTGATAACCATTTTAAATTTATGCAATTATTTATTGAGTGATTCTAAATGTAGCCAATAAATTTTTCAATGCAGTCCCATATAATTTTACCAACATAAAGCCCTAAATAAAATAAAACAAAGACACTCTAAAGGCACTCCATCATCTGCCATTTCCTCACAAACCCAAACCACACTTCCAAAATCAGCCCCAATCTTTAAAGTGAGAACAAAGATAAAAATTACATATCGCACAACCTATTCCAAAGCATGCTCATAAATTTATACAAATGCCGCGACTCACGACACACTCTGTTGGCCTATCAGAGGCGAGGCTTGGGGCGGTCGTCAGCAGCAAAGAGTGGGGTCCAACGGCGGCGCATGGTTGCTCTAGGCAAAACCCATCCCGCTATCCCTCCCCGATCCACCAATCTATCCTTCGTCGCCCCCTCTCAGATTATCCAAGAACAAGAACCCCTGGCTCGATCCTTTCGACCAGGGCGATGACCCAGAGATGGAGTACGGTTCATTGTTTTCCGACAATACCTACGGTCTCCTCAAGTTCCCCGTCGGTTTCAGCGTCAAGGTCTCCTCTCTCGGCCTCAAGATCAAACGCAATGTTAGGAGGTGTTGTTGCGCAGTTTTCGGTGGCATTTATGAGAAATTGTGGACTAAGCTAGTGATATGATCTTGTCGACTAAGCTGACTGGGATTGGGAATGGTACATTCTTGTTCATGTCTAGTGCAAGACATTTACTCCAATGTGAATATCGTCGGAGCTAGACTCTTCTTGTCGGAGACTTTTACTCCGCCCTCCACCAATCTAACCGAGGGTGGCTGAAGATCGGCCACTGAAGACCGGTGGTGAAGGGCTCGACGAGAAGCGCAACGCCGCCCTGCTGTCTGGACTAGATGAGTGCGATTATGTGTTTTTGGGTTTATTTCTTTTAATTGGGGTTTTATGTTGGAACTATGGGGTAAAAATGTAACATTGTATAATAATTTTATTTTTTAATAATATGAGTGCTGCATTGAAAAATTTGGTGGCTGTATTTAGAATTACCCCTGTTTTTTAACCTTCTCAATATTTGTTATTGGTATAACTATCACGCACAATTTATACATCACGTGATTTATATATAGGTTGATTGATCTGAGATTCACCATTCGAAGAATGTGTGATGGATATAAAATATGAGATAAGAATAAATAGAGATTAACAATATAATGATTAGTTTGTATGACAATAGATATATCGATATTCACTTTGCAATGAATAATTGGAGAAATCTCTTATGCTATATGAGTGGGAAGTCCCTCCAGGACTAATGATGCCATGGTTCCGGTTCGGTTCGGTTCTGGTTCAGAATCACCGATTACGCGGTTCCAAAAATTTAGAATCGGAACCGAACCGACTGGAAAGGGTGGCGGTGTAGGTTACGAACCGGCGGTTTTGGTTCCGGTTCAAACTGGCAGTTCCCTCTTTTTTTTTATTAATTTTGAATTTTTAAACTTTAAAATATATGCAAAAAATATTTAAAAATACTCTACTTATTCGAAAAAGTTTTCGAACGGAACTCGAACTAATACATATTTGATTTGTTAAGCTCATGAGTTTATTCAAACTCAATTTGATATTAACTACCAAGGTTGGATTTAATATACCACAAACACATGTTTTTATAGCAATATATTTTTGAATAAAATTCATATTCCATGGATGTGGGATGAGTAATTGATTCCATTCACATTTTATTCAAAACACTTATGCTTTAGAGCTGATACATGATAGATGTGGGATAAAAAGAAATTGCATTGCATAATACATTGAAAACATTCACCTTGTCCCACATTGGTTGTGTAGTAGTCTTAGACACAAGAAGATGGCTATAAAAGAACAAATACACAAGATTTGGGACAAAAGTCCATCTAAAGTTTTTTACCTTGTCCCACATTTGTGACTTATTAATTTTGGGACAAGAAGATCACTATTAAAGAGCCAATTTTTTGTTAATTCATTTAAAAACTTTTTTACCTTGTCCCACATTGGTGGCTTATTAGTCTTTGGGATAAGAAGATGGTTATAAAAAAGTCAATATACATAAGATGTGGAATAAAAATAATTTATATATATATATTTTTTTTTTGTGGAACTGCTGGTTCCATTTTTCGAGAACCGGAACTGGTTGTGGTTCCAAATGGATACCACTAACTAGGACCATAGAATTTCATGCCGTTTTGCCAAGGGGTAATTTTAAATGCAACCATTAAATTATTCAATTGAGCCCTTTTATGTTAATTAATAGTTAATTTTGCCATAAAACCTTTGGCCCTCAATTTAAAATATTAAAAAAAAAGGCATGAACGAATCCCTTTCACCATTTTTATCCAATCTACTTCTATGAAAACAACTTTGGTAGAAACACCACCCCACCAACAACACATCACCGGGAAAGGAAATAAGTTAATGCAACCGCACAAGAATTCTTGATGTAAAGCCACACAACTGCGCTGGCGCAAAGAGTTATACGTTCTTCGGCATGGTACCTCTCGTCGTCTCCATTCAGTTCTCACCACATCATCGTAATTTTCTTTGGTAAAAAAGTTATTTACTTTTCTTTCTTTCTTTTTAATCTATTCTTGGACAATGAACGATCTTCTCAAGGTTATTATTTTAAGTTTTAAATTTAGTGGATTTCTCCCTCATATGTTTTCATGCAATTTATGTTTGCCTGCTAATTATGTTGTTTTTCGGTGGCTTGTTTGATTGGTTCTGTATTCTTTTTTGAGGGAACCGTGATTGATTGGTTTCAAGAATTGATGTTTCTGCTGTAGTTATTTCGTTTAAATTGCAGACAAATTTGTTTCGATGTTCATGTTGCAACATAAATGTTGAAAATACGGCGGTTTTTGGCTTGATCACCTTTGATGTGAAAACACAGTGGTTTTTTGTTTTGTGCCAATTTCTGCATTGCTTTTTGGTTTCTGTTTCTGTCTTTTCGGTTCTAACTTGTGATTAATTTTTCTTAAGGTTTTATGTTGGCTATATGGGTAAAAAGATAAAATTGTATGATAATTTTATTTTTTAAATAGAAAGAGGTTGTTTTGAGTAATTGGTAGAATCAGCCTTGCTAAGATATCCGGGATGACCAAGAATCCACGCTCTCGTGTTCTTTACATTTTTATTTTAATTTCTTGGTTTAGTTATAAAAGAAAAATCTCTAAATATAGTTGTCTACATAGTAAAAGAATATTTATATTTTAGTGTTCAACCTAATTTCTCTTAGGTATTTCAGTTCACATGATTCGATCTTTTATTATTAGCAGTTCGTACACAAGTGTAGTTTTTGTTAATAATTACTAGATCAACCATGAACTAGGATCATTATGAAGTTAGCTTGGATTGAGTTTTGTTTTGTGTGAGCCTAAGCTGGAATTGAAGCGGAGTTAGAGATAGATTTTGAGTGAATTTTTCTTTTAATAAATTTTTCAAATGAATAATTCCAAATTTAAGCAAATATACTTCAAATTGTTTAGGTAAGAAATTGCAATAACTAATTAAAATAAATAGATTTAGAATAGTCAAATCTAACGAATTATATTAAAATTGCGAATTTAAAAAGATTATGCGAAACTGCAAAAATGTTAATTATTATGTTAAAATTTGTAACATTGATGTAAACATTAGAAAAACAAACAATTGTCATGTGAGAATCGTAAAAAATTAAAAGGTCGTGTTAAATTGTGCAAGGTTTGAAAGTTTGTAAAAATTATAAAAGTGGACAAATATTGTGTTAATTCTAGTTATTAACCTTTAAAATACCATTCAACCTGAGCGATCAACTTTTCTTATTTATGGTTCGTTCCTGTGTCATATTCATGCTGCAGACTTGGGCCGATTTGGCCCGATTGACAATTCTAAATTATAATATTGTTCTCACACGGTAGATTAAATTAGTTTATGAACCGCATATAAATGAAAATTAGGACTACAAGATTTAGAGTTCATACTAATTAATAACTTGTATTTTATTTAGGGATAGGCAATCTAAGATTTAGCACTATCAATATATTATATGAGTTGTTTAGCCATTAGGTGATGGATACAAATATTGAGAGGGAGAAGGTTGTCGCCTCCACTTGTTCATCAACCGTGAATTAGCGACCTTTGATTTTCTTGTCTCTTTTGCTGTGTGTTATATGCATAAATAAATAAATAAATGGTGATTCTAAATACAATCACAAAATTACTCAATACAACGCCCGTATCATTAAAAAAATAAAATTAATTTTTAATTTTACCTCAAAGCCCCTCATAATCTCCACCCACCACAAATTTAAATATTAAAAAGACAGAAGAAAAATCCCGAACCCATTCCCCAGTTTCGTTCCTCCATCCCATTCCCCCATTTTTGTTCTCGCCGGCTTCACAAAGGAGTCAGAGAAATGTGAGCGTTCTTTTCAAAAGTATATGACTAGATGATTATTGCTCTCAATGATCTTAATCTCACTCCCATGAATTACACCACTTTGTCATATTTTTGGTGCAGCCTCGTCGTCTTTGGCACTGCAATCCTTTTGGTTAGTGAATTTTGAAATCATGAAATGCAATTTCTGAAACCCATTATATTAATGGATTTGGAATCCGTTTTTATTTTTTAAATCCTTTGATAATCAGGAATGATTCATCAATATTTTGAAACCCCTCAAACCTACTTTAGGTTACGCCTTCTTTTACATTCTTAAATTTCATTGCCAAAATTCATTTCTTTTAAATTTGAGTTATTTTTGAAAGAATTATGATTAGATTTTTCATGTAGTTTTTATAAGTTTTTATGTAAGATTATTTATAATTATCTTTTATTTATTTATGGACAATATAATTAAAATTTTCAGGTCATTTTTTTATAATTTACTTTAATTCTTAAATTATAATAAAATTTTGATGTGATTTTTTAATTATTTTTAATTCTTGTTTCAGTATATATGGTCTTTTGTAATTTATTTACTTATTTTATAAAAACTTTCTCATCATTTTCACTTATTACTGATTTATATTTTTATTTTAGGGCATTCGTAATTATTTTTATTTATGAAATTATTTTTTTTAATTTTAATATTAAAATTATAATATTTTATTTTGACAAAAATATTTTGTAATTCATATTTGAAATTATTTGAATAAATGATAAAATTAGTATTTAATGCATTACCGCCTTAGATGCAACAAACCGGAATTGAAAATGATACATCAATGAAATAATTTTATTAAAAATGTCACTGTCATACTAATAATTATTTTTGTACAGTTAAACCAAATTAAATGCCCTTAAGTTTTAGTTCAATAAAGCACGAACTTATCAAGGGGAGTATTCTTGAGCTCAAGATCTAGCTTGATAGCTACTTATTAAAGAGTTGGAGGTAAAAGTTTAATCGTGCTAGTTGAGATAAAGTCGAGTTTTGTTCAAATAAATAGTCTTGGGAGTCTCACAAAGTGATACCTTGAGCCACACTTATTCTCTTTGTTATTTTGAACCATCAAAATATTTAATTCAGTTGTAACTTGACTCGGCGCCATCTTAAAGATTTTGGGCCCTGTACTAGTTATAAAAAATGTGCTATTTAAAAAATAAATATATAGATTTATTTAATTTTAGTAAAAAGTTTCAAAATTTTATTACCGTTATATTTTAAATAAATATAAATCTAAATTATCAAATTTTAATATTTGATATTATCCAAAAAAATATGATCAGATTATTGATAAAAATAAAAAAAGGTACAAAGATAAAACCTACCGAATAAGAGTAAAGAGTCAAAACAATATTTTGAAAATCAAGAAAGACAAAATATCAGAGAAAATTAACAATGGTATCAAATTTGAAAGTTAGAGGAGGTGTCCCGTGTGACCGCCTAAATGGCTTAGACGGATTTAGGTTTAGAATACAAGATAAATATGAGTTTGAGTTTAGGATCTAAGATCATCTCCAACAGCTAACACAAAACTCAAACTCAAAATGTAGTAATTGTCACATCAAACAGTAATTTATCTCCAACAACTGACACTAAACTCAAACTCCAATGAATATTCACATTCTCACTATTTTTTATAAATTTTAAATGCTACCAATATATTTATCAAATTTACAATTTGAACCCCTTTATTAATTTCATGCAAACTAATTTATATTGAAATCATAAATTATTAACAAATGTAAAATATTATTAATTATGCATTCAAAATATAAAAATAATATTAAAGTGCAACAAACTATTTAAACATTTTGATTAAAAAATTACATTAAAATACGCCTAATAAATGAATTAACAAGAAAATAAAAGTACATGTTTTTATATAATTATGTGATTTATTTATTTTTACTTTCAATGGTAATAATTATTTTATTATTAAATTAACAAGCAAATATAAATTAAATTAGGCACAATTAATTTTCTTAAACTATAATTAAATTGAATATAATATAAACTATAATTTAATAGTGCAATTAAATTCAATATAATAAAACAATAACAACAATAATAACAACAACAACAGAAAATGTCAAAAGTGTATCTTCTCAAAAAATAAAAAGAGTACTTTGCAAATTTAAAATATTTTTGCATTTGTGAACAATAAAAATGCAAATTTATATATTGAGGAGAGAGAAAATGCTAAAAACTCAAATTGTGTTTGGTTTTGAGTATATATTGGAGGAAAATTTCACAAAAAATTAAGTTCCGTTTAGGTTTGGGAACCTATTGGAGATGATCTAAGGTGAGTATTGTAGGATTTTGATATACGTAAAATTAACTTTCTTCATGTTATATACGAAATTATCCATGTGTTTTATATAAGAATTAGTCCGTTTATCTCAAATAACTAGGGTGAATCATGTAGCGTGTAGATCGTAGTAGATTGCATGATCGGTAACCCAAAATCAGATATAAACAACAATCACAGCTGAGGCGACTTGAGGACGAGTCACTGGTCTAGGCTGCAGTATATTCGAGAAATAACTTATCTAGGCTAGTTGATATACTGGTACGTGCCACGTATTGATTGGATCAAGTTGAGATGTATTCTTTTATCTAACCTGAGTAGAGAATTAAGATCTCGATAATTTAACTGAACCTAGTTTAATATAGTTTAAGTTATATATGCCTTGTGTGTCTTGACTTACTATGGGTGAGGGCTTTCCGTCGGCTCAATAATCTCTGTATCTTGGATGGTAGCAAGTCATATATGATAAGCTGCAAATTCTTATTAAGCATCCACATCTGTTTCAGGATGATGGCACTCCCTTGAGGTGTGCATAAGGTTTATCGTATTAAACCCTGCAGGTTGATTAAGTTCAGGTACGATAATAAGGATGAACTGTGTGACTTGAGGAAATTAAATAAGAGATTAATTAATTAGAGCTGTCAGAGCTTAATTAATTAATGAATGTCAGATATCTTAAATGTGAGATTCGTTAAATCTAATACAAAGTTCCGACTTACCATCGGAGAATAGAGGGTAGGTCAGTATCGGTTCTCTGGTGAAATAAATCCGATATTAATAAAATAATTTATGTCTATGGGCTAGACATGGAGAAATTAATTTATTGATAGGCCCACTCTATTTTGGGTTGGCCTAATAGCCTTTAATCTAAGGAATCCTAATCAGTAGAAAATACCTGCTAAGTCCTCTATAACTATGGATTTGTGATTAAAAATTATATAAAAATTTGCGTGACAGAATAATCACAGAAACCCTAGGAGGGACAACAGTTGGCGACGCCTACACTAGGAATCCAGGCGGAGTTTCGCGATTTGTCATCACCGGACTAAGCGAGATCTGACAGGGGATACAACTAGGAACCCAATTCCAGGGTCATCTTCTACGTTCGTAGACGAACTTTATGCCAAATTCACAAGTAAATATTATGCCAAATTTCTAGATGCATGCTAGGCAAAATAACTGATGTATGATAAGTTATGGTACCCAAAATTCGAACTAGGCAAAATGAATTGGAATTCAATTTCCGCATTCCTACAATTGGTATCAGAGCCTGAATATCGGATAACTTATGTTCGGTTATTTATGTGCGCTTTGAGATTGGATGATTGCAGGGTCATTCTTCGTGATTCAGATTTGTTCTTTTTGCATCAAAGATGCAATTTTTATTGTATTTTGTTAGTTTTGGTTATGGTTTTTTTCACTACAAAAAATAAATGGTTAGATTTCAATTTTGATATAAAATTTGGATGCAAATTCGGTATAATTTATTTTATTGTAAATCGGAGTACCAAAATGAATTCGACGATGAAAAATAGAGCGTAGAACGGTGAACGATGCAACGGGCACATGTGGAAGCAAACAAAGAAACAATAGCTAATTCTGATAATGAAAAACCGCCAAAGAGAAAATTCTGCGGAAAATGAGGAGCGCAAATTTGGTGTGGATGAAAAAAGAGCATGTGAAAAAACACATTGTAAAGAGGGCTTTTAGTTGTTGGGTCACACCCTAACTATTTCATGATTTTTTTTTTCAAAAGAAATTTTTATTATTGTTTTTTAAAGTATATATAATTTTGAAGGAAATTGTATTTCTTGAATTTCAATTCATATATATTTGTATATTAAAACAATACCTTCAAATTTCTCTCCAAAAATTACTTTACCTTAAATATAACTAATCTAAATAAAGTATACACTAGTTATTTAATAAATTTATTAAGAAATATTTTTATATGATTGTTATTATGTTATCTCATAAATATATAATAATTAATAAATTTCTTCAGCTAAGAACGATTCTTCTATACCGAAAGGTAAGAAGAAGAAAAGTTCTAAGAGCAAGAAGAAGAAAGCAAATAGTGGGAGCAACAATGTGTGCCTTTCTGGTGGGATTCAAAAAAATCCTAGGAAAGGGGAAAGTGCTTCAGATGCGGCGAGGGAGGACATTGAAAGAATAACTGTCCGATGCTGAAGGCAAAAGACTGAGGTATGCCATTTGCATTTGTAACTGAGACGTGTTTAGTTTCCTGTTCTACTCAAACGTGGATAGTGGATTCAGGGGCAACTGATCATGTTTGTTACACGATGTCGGAATTCATGCCGACAAAGCAGTTGAATGATGGCGAGGTTTGAGTCTCCATGGGTGACCCGAGTTGGGCGGCGGCTAAGGCTGTTGGAGACGTTTCTTTATGCATTTCTGATTATATAGTATTGAAAGATGTTTTGTATGTGCTAAGTTTTCGGTGGAACCTTATTTCTGTTTCTAAACTGATTGATAATGGATATTCTATCATTTTTTTATAATGGATATTATATATCATTAGAAATGAAAATGTTATCATTCATACTGTTTTGGATGGTTCCCTTTATATTATTATTTGTATGCATGATGCATCGATTAATATTGCATGAGAAAATTATCTTCTCAAGTGGATCAAACAATGCTATGGCACCTAAGACTACGTCATATTAGTTTGGATAAGATCCAAAGACTTGTAAGTGGTGGCGTCTTGGAGCAATTCATGTCTGTTACTACATGAGTATGCGAATCCTGTTTGGAGGGAAAAATAATGATCAGAACTTTTAAGGTAAAAGGTCATAGAGCCAATGATGTGTTAGAATTGATCCATTCTGACTTATGCGGACCAATGTCTACTCAAGCTCGTGGAGGTTACGAGTACTTCGTCACTTTCATTGACGATTACTCAAGATTTGGGTACATTTACATGCTTCACTGCAAATACGAG
>AYJT01027328.1:0-13147 GCA_001278415.1 Ocimum tenuiflorum | reverse complement strand
AATTTTGAAAATAACGGATTTGTGAAAATCCAAATCTTGTTAAATCTTATCTGAGGCAAAAAGAGCCGGAGATCTTTTTGCCTACATTCGTAATTACAGCTGCCGACCACCACCGTTGTCCCCCAGCTTGACTCGTTGCTGGCCAATGGCCGGCCAAGCCTTGCAGGACGGTGCAGCAGCGCCGCCGCAGTGCACACCCGCGTGCGTCCCACGCACGTGCACACACTTTCCTCGTGTGTGCATGACTGCCGGTGGCGACCATCGGTTCACGCTGCGCCATCCACATGCCACCGTCGCTACAGCCCACGTGTACACACTGCACATGTGTCCGTTGTGCCATCGTCATTATTCGTCTGTTTTTCACCGTTGATTCGATTTTGGTACTCCGATTTACAGTAAAATAAAATTACATTGAATTTGCATCTTTTTTACATTAGAATTGAAATATAGCCACGGATTTTCTTGCGGTGCAAAAAACCTAAACCAGAACGACATTCACATAATAAGCCAAATTTGAGTCAACTGAAACTGAGTTATTTCCTCACGACCATATTTTTCGGGATACTAATATAGGCTATTTCAAATCATGACCCATAGATTCATCCAAAATGTTCAAGAAAATGAGGTCTTTAACACTCAAAAGGCCTGCTTCGCTTCGGAAGTTTCGATTTTTGACTCGAATAAAACTAAATCTTTTACTCATGATCATGTTTCTGGGACCAAATTCTGGGCTTTGATAACACACGACCCAATATTCGTTAGATATCATCGAGAAAATTCACTTTGGATTGGCCAAACGACCTATTTTGCTTGGGAGTTTCCAATTTTTGAGTTGAACAAAATTCAATTATTTCCTCATGACCATATTTTCTCGTATGGTAATACAGGCTATTTCAAATCATGTCACCTAGATTCATCCAAAATGTTTAAGAAAATGATTTCTTAAACACGCAAAAGACTTATTTTGCTTCGGAAGTTTCGATTCTCGACTCGAATAAAACTAAATTTTTTACTCGCCATCATGTGCAGGACAATGAGCTCTTAAACACTCAAAAGGCCTATTTTACTTTAGAAGTTCAGATTTTTTACTCGAATAACATTGAGTTTTTTACTCACGATCATGTTTCACGGACCAAAATTTGGGCGTTGATAACACACGACCCCCAGATTCATCAGATGTCATTGAGAAAATACACTCTGATTCGGTCAAACGACCTATTTTGCTTGGGAGTTTCCGTTTTTTGAGTTGAATGAAATGAGCTATATTCTCACGACCATGTTTTCCTGGACTGTACTATAGGCTATTTCATATCACAACCCCTAGATTCATCCAAAATGTTTAATAAAATGAGCTCTTAAACAATCAAAATGCCTATTTTGCTTCGGAAGTTCCGATATTCGACACGAATAAAACTGAATATTTACTCATGATCATGTTTCTTGGACTAAAATCTGGACTTTGGTAACACACGACCACAAGATTCATAAGATATCATCAACAAAATTCACTCTGATTCGGTCAAACGGCCTATTTTACTTGGATGCTTCTGATTTTCGAGCTCAATAAAACTGAGTTATTTCCACACGATCGTGTTTTCCCGGTTGGCAATATGGGCTAATTCAAATCACAACCCTTAGATTCATCCAAATGTTTAAGAAAATGAGCACTTAAACACTCAAAAGGCCTATTTTGCTTTGAAAGTTTTGATTTTTGACTTGGATAAAACTGAGTTTTTTACTTGCGATCTTATTTTTGGGATAAAAATCTGGGCTTTGGTAACTTACACCCCTAAGATTCATTAGATATCATCGAGAAAATTCACTCTTATTCGATCAAAAGGCCTATTTTGCTAGAGAGTTTTCGATATTGGTGTTGAATGAAACTGAGTTATTTCCTCACGACCATATTTTCTCAGAAAATAATATAGGCTATTTCAATTCACGACCCCTGATTCATCCAAAATGTTCGAGAAAATGAGCTCTGAAATGGCCAAAAGGCCTATTTTGGGTCGAAAGTTTCAATTTTCAACTCGAATAAAACTAAGTTTTTTAATCACGATCATATTTCTGGGATCAAAATCTGGGCTTTGGAAACACATGTCACCAAGATTCATCAGATATCATGGAGAAAATTCAATCTGATTCGGTCAAACAGCCAATTTTGCACGAAAGTTTTCTATTTTTGAGTTGAATAAAAGTGAGTTATTTTCTCACAACCATGTTTTCCGGACTGTCATATTGGCTATTTCAGATCACAACCCCTAGATTCATCCAAAATGTTTAAGAAAATAAGCTTTTAAACAATCAAAAGGCCTATTTTGCTTCGAAAGTTCTGATTTTCGACTCGAATAAAACTGAGGTTTTTACTCACGATCATGTTTCTGGGCCTAAAACCTGGGCTTTGATAACAAACGACCCCAAGATTCATTAGATATCATCAAGAAAATTCACTTTGATTTAGTCAATCGGCCTATTTTGCTTGAAAATTTCTGATTTTCGAGTTTACTGAAATTGAGTTATTTCCTCACGACCATGTTTTCTTGGAAAATAAAATAGGCTATTTCTTGGAAGTTCTGATTCATCAGAACTATTTCAACTCACGACTTCTGATTCATCAGAAATATTTGAGAAAATGAGCTCTAAAACGGCCAAAAGGCCTATTTTGCTTCGAAAGTTCTGATTTTCCACTCCAATAAAACTAAGTTTTTTAATCACGATCTTGTTTCTGGGATCAAAATTTGGACTTTGGTAACACACATCCCCAAGATTAATCAGATATCATCGAGGAATTTCAATCTGATTCGGTTAAATGGCCTATTTTGAATGGAAGTTTCTGATTTTTTAGTTGAATAAAACTGAGTTATTTCCTCATGATCATGTTTTTCCAAACTGTAGTATTGGCTATTTCAAATCATGACCCCTAGATTCATCCAAATTGTTTAAGAAAATGAGCTCTTAAACACTCAAGAGGCTTATTTTACTTCGGAAGTTTCGATTTTCAACTCGAACAAAACTGAATTTACTCTCAATCATGTTTTTCGAACCAAAATATGGGCTTTGGTAACACTCGACCACATGATTCATCAAATATCATCGATAAAATTCACTCTGATTTGGTCAAAAGGCCTATCTTGTTGGGGGTTTCCGATTTTTGAGTTGAATAAAACTGAGTTATTTCCTCACGACCGTATTTTTATGGACAATAATATAGTCTATTTCAACTCACGATCCCAGATTCATCCAAAATGTTCGAGAAAATGAGCTCTGAAACGGCCAAAATGACCTATTTTGCTTCGGAAAGTTTCAATTTTTGACTCGAATAAAAATGAGCTTCTTACTCACAATCATGTTTCATAGACCAAAATTTTGGCTTTGATTGTCAAATTTTGGTATACATAAAGCTAACTTTGCTTATGCTGTATACAAAATTAACTGCTTCCACGTGTTGCATATAACAACTAGAGTGTTTATCTCGAATAACTAAGGTGCATCATGTAGCGTGTAGGAGATTTCAATAGATTGAATGATCAGTAACCCTAAATGAGATATAAAAAGTAATCACAGCTGAGGCGACTTGAGGATGAGTTGCCGGTCTACGCTGCAGTATATTCGAGAAATAGCTTATCTAGGTTATGTAATATACTGGTACGTGCGACGTATTGATTGGATCACGTTGAGATGTATTCTCTTATCTGACCTGAGTAGAGAATCAAGGTCTCAGTGATTTAACTAATCCTAGCTTAATACAATTTAAGTTATATATATGCCTTGTGTGTCACTTTGACTTACTATAGGTGAGAGCTTTCCGTCACCTCAATAATCATTGTATCTTGGGTAGCAGCAAGTCATATATGATAAGTTGTAAGTTCATATTAAGCGACCACATCCGATTCAGGATGATGACACTCTCTTGAGGTGTTCATAAGGTTTATTGAACTAACCTCTGCAGGTTGATTAAATTCATGTACGATAATAAGGATAAACTGTGTGACTCGAGAAAATTAAATAAGAGATTAATTAATTATAGCTGTCAGAGTTTAATTAATTAATGAGTGTCGGATATCTTAAATGTGGGGTTACGAGCCTCGACTCACCATCAGATGATAGAGGGGTAGGTCAGTATCGATTCTTTGGTAAAGTGAATCTGATATTAATAAATTAATTTATGTCTGTGGGCTAGACATGGAGAAATTAATTTACTGATAGGCCCTCTCTATTTTCTTGTAATTGGTCCCTAGGTTGGCCCAATAGTCTTTTTATCCAAGGAGTCCTAGGCCTAGTAGGAAAATGGCTCCTAAGTCTCTATAAATATGGGTTTGTAATTAAGAATAATAACACAATTCAAGCGACAAAAAAAATAACAAAAACCCTACGGACGCCTACATCCGGATTCTGGACTTGGAGATTTCGTGATCTATCATCACCGGACTACACAAAATAAGGCAATGGATACAACTCAGTATTCAATTTTGGAGTCAAATTCTACATCCGTAGAAGATATTTGTGCCAAATTCGCAGGTAATTTTCACTACTCCTCTGTGTTGCAATTACGATTTCTTAGATGCATGCTTAAGCAAAATAACTGATGTATGATAAGTAATGGTTTCCACAATCCAGTCCAGGTGAAATCAATCAGAATTCAGTTTTTGCATTCCTACATTGATAACACACGACCCCGAGATTCATCAGATATCATCGATAAAATTCACTCTTATTTGGTCAAAAGGCCTACTTTGCTTGGGAGGTTTCGATTTTTAAGTTGAATAAAACTGAGTTATTACCTCACAACCATGTTTTGTCAGATAATAATATAGGCTATTTTGACTCAAGACCCCAGATTCATCCAAAATGTTCGAGAAAATAAGCTCTGAAATGGCCAAGTGGCCTATTTTTCTTCGTATGTTCCGATTTTTGACATGAATAAAACTGACATTTTTACTCACGACCAAGTTTTACAGACCAAAATCTGAGCTTTTGTAACTTACAACCCCAAGATTCATCAGATTTCAATCGAGAAAATTCACTCTGATTCGCTCAAAAGACCTATTTTGCTTGGGAGTTTTTGATATTCGAGTTGAATAAAACTGAGTTATTTCCCTACGATCATGTTTTCTCGAACGGTAATATAAGCTATTTCATATCTCGCCCCCTAGATTCATCCATAATGTTTAAGAAAATAAGCTTTTAAGCATTCATATAGCCTATTTTGCTTCGAAAGTTTCGATTTTCGACTCGAATAAAACTAAGTTTTTTACTTAAGATAATGTTTCTTGGACCAAAATCTAGGCTTTGTTAACACATGACCACAAGATTCATTAGATATCACTGTGAAATTTCACTCTGAATCGGTCAAAAGGCCTATTTTGCTTGGGAGTTTTCGATTTTTGAGTTGAATAAAACTGAGATATTTTCTCACGATCATATTTTCCCGGATGGTAATATAAGCTATTCCATAACATGATCCCTAGATTCATCCAAAATGTTTAAGAAAATGAACTCTTAAATACTCTAAAGGCCTATTTTGCTTCGGAAGTTTCGATTTTCGACTCAAATAAAACTAAAATTTTTACTCGAGATCATGTTTCTCAGACCAAAATTTGGACTTAGGTAACACACGACCACATGATTCATTAGATATCATCAAGAAAACTCACTCGGAATCAGTCAAAAGGCCTATTTTGCTTGGATGATTATGATTTTCGAGTTAAATAAAACTGAGTTATTACCTCACAACCATACTTTTTCGGACAACAATATAGGCTATTTCAACTTACGACCCCATATTCATCCAAAACGTTCGAGAAAATGAGCTCTGAAATGGCCAAATAGGTTATTTTGCTCGTACGTTCCGATTTTTGACACGAATAAACCTGAGTTTTTTACTCACGACCAACTTTCACAGACAAAAATCTGAGCTTTTGTAACTCACGACCCCAAGATTCATCAGATTTCATCGAGAAAATTCACTCGATTTGAATAGAACTGAGTTATTTCTCCGCAAATATGTTTTTTCGTTCGGTAATATAGGCTATTTCATATCACGACCCCTAGATTCATCAATAATGTTTAAGAAAATAAGCTTTTCAAGACTCAT
Organism: Ocimum tenuiflorum; assembly: GCA_001278415.1. Taxonomy (NCBI): domain Eukaryota; kingdom Viridiplantae; phylum Streptophyta; class Magnoliopsida; order Lamiales; family Lamiaceae; genus Ocimum; species Ocimum tenuiflorum. Next base: position 7,053 of record AYJT01027328.1, on the reverse strand, counting down.
AAGGCCTATTTTGCTTCGGAAGTTTTGATTTTCGAATAGAATAAAACTGAGATTTTTACTTAAGATCATGTTTCTCGGACCAAAATCTAGGCTTTGTTAACACACAACCACAAGATTCATCTCATATCATTGAGAAAATTCACCCTGAATTGGTCAAAAGGCCTATTTTGCTTGGGAGTTTTTGATTTTTGAGTTGAATAAAACTGAGATATTTTATCACGACCATATTTTCCCGAATGGTAATATAGGCTATTTCATAACATGACCCCGAGATTCATCTAAAATGTTTAAGAAAATAAATTCTTAAACACTCAAAAGGTCTATTTTGCTTCGGAAGTTTCGATTTTCGAATCAAATAAAATTGAATTTTTTAATCATGATCATGTTTCTCAGACCAAAATCTGGGCTTTGGTAACACACGACCACAAGATTCATTAGATATCATCGAGAAAATTCACTCTGATTCGGTCAAAAGGCCTATTTTACTTGGGAGTTTGCGATTTTGAGTTGAATAAAACTTAGTTACTTCCTCATAACCGTGTTTTCTCGGACTACAGTAATATAGGCTATTTCAAATCACGAACCCAGATTATCCAAAATGTTCGAGAAAATGAACTTTAAAATGGCCAAAAGGCTTATCTTGCTTCATATGTTCCAATTTTTGACTCAAATTAAACTGAGTTTTTACTCACGACCAAGTTCCTAAGACCAAAATTTGGACTTTGGTAACACACGACCACAAGATTCATTAGATATCATCGATAAAATTCACTGTGATTCGGTCAAAAGGCTTATTTTACTTGGGAGTTTCTGATTATTGAGTTGAAAAAAACTGAGTTATTTTCTCTCGACCATGTTTTCTCGGACAATAATATAGTCTATTTCAACTTACGACCCCAGATTCATCTAAAATGTTCTATAAAACGAGCTCTGAAACAGCCAAAAGGACCATTTTGTTTCGAAAGTTTTGATTTTTGACTAGAATTAAACTTAGGTTATTACTCACGATCATGTTTCTCGGACCAAAATCTGGGCTTTGGTAACACACGACCGCAAAATTCATTAGATATTATTAAGAAAATTCACTCTGATTCGGTCAAAGGGCCTATTTTGCTTAGGAGTTTCCAATTTTTGAGTTGAATAAAACTGAGTTATTTCCCATGTTTTCCCGGATGTAATATAAACTATCTCAAATCACCACCGCTAGATTCATCAAAAATGTGTAGGAAAATGAACTCTTAAACACTCAAAAGGCCTATTTTGCTTCGGAAGTCCGATTTTTGACTCCAAAAAAACTGAGTTTTTTACTCACGATCATGTTTCTGGGACCAAAATCTGGGCTTTGGTAACACACGACCACAAGATTCATCAGATTTCATTGATAAAATTTACTTTGATTCGGTCAAAAGGCCTATTTTGCTTGGGAGTTTTCGATATTTGAGTTGAATAAAATTGAGTTATTTTCTCACGATCATATTTTCTCGGACAACAATATATGCAATTTCAAGTCACGACCCCAGATTCATCTAATATGTTCGAGCAAATGAGTTCTAAAATAGCCAAAAGGTCTATTTTGCTTCGGAAGTTTAGATATTTGACTCGAATAAAACAGAGTTTTTTTCTCACGATCATGTTTGACGGACCAAAATCTGGCCTTTGGTAACACAAGACCACAAGATTCATTAGAGTTCATCGAGAAATTCACTCTGATTCGGTCAAAAGACCTATTTTTCTTGGGAGTTTCCAACTTTTGAGTTGAATAAAACTAAGTTATTTCCTCACGACCATGTTTTCTCGGACAATAATATAGGCTATTTCAACTCACGACCCCAGATTAATCCAAAATGTTCGAGAAAATGAGCTCTGAAACATCCAAAAGGCCTATTTTACTGATTTTTTACTCGAATAAAACTGAGTTTTTTACACACGATCATGTTTCTCGGACGAAAATCTGGGCTTTGACAAGACACGACCCCAAGATTCATCAGATATCATCGATAAAAATTCACTTTTATTTAGTTAAAGGCCTATTTTGCTTGGTAGTTTCAGATTCTCGAGTTGAATAAATCTGAGTTATTTCCTTACAACCATGTTTTCTCAGACAATAATGTAGGCTATTTCAACTTACAACCCCAGATTCATCCAAATTATTTAAGAAAATGAACTCCGAAACAGCCAGAATGCCTATTTTGCTTCGTTAGTACCGATTTCCAACTCGATAAAACTGAGTTTTTTACTCACGACCAAGTTTCTAAGATTAAAATTTGGGTTTTAGCAACTTACGGCCCCAAGATTCATCAGATATCATCGATAAAAGTCACTCTGATTCGATCACAAGGCCAGTTTTTCTTGGAAGTTTCCGATTTTTGAGTTGAATAAAATTGAGTTATTTCCTCACGACCATGTTTTCTCAAATGATAATATAGGCTTTTTCAAATCACATCCCTAGATTCATCCAAAATGTTTAAGCAAAATAAGCTCTAAAGCACTCATAAGGCCTATTTTGCTTCGGAAGTTCGGATGCTCAACTCGAATAAAACAAAGTTTTTTACTCATGATCATGTTTCTAGGAACAAAATATGGGCTTTGATACAACATGACCCCAAGATTCAGTAGATATTATCGAGAAAATTCACTCTATTCAGTCAAAAGGTCTATTTTGCTTGGGAGTTTCGACTTTCGACTTGAAGAAAACTGAGCTATTTCCTCAAGACCATATTTTCTTGGATGGTAATATAGGCTATTTCAACTCAAGACCCGAGATTTATCAAAAATATTCGAGAAAATGAGCTCTGGATCAATATCAATATCATGTTTCTGAGATTTTTATCAATATCATGTTTCTGGGATCAACATCTGGGATTTGGTAACACATGACCCCAAGATTCATCAGATATCATCGGGAAAATTCACTCTAATTTGATCAAACGGTCTATTTTTCTTGGGAGTTTTCAAATTTTTGAGTTGAATAAAACTGAGTTATTTTCTCACGAACATGTTTTCTCGGATGGTAATATAGGCTATTTCAAATCACGAACTCTAGATTCATCTAAAACATTCAACTCTAAAGCAAAATTGACCTTTTGGTAATATAGGCTATTTCAACTCACGACCCTAGATTCATCCAAAATATTTAAAAATGAGCTCTTAAACACTCAAAAGGCTGATTTTGCTTCGGAAGTTTCGATTTTCGACACGAATAAAACTAAATTTTTTGCACACTATCACGATTCTCGAACCAAAATCTGGGCTTTGGTAACACACGACCACAAGATTCATCAGATATCATCGAGAAAATTCACTTTGATTCGGTTAAAAGGCATATTTTTCCTCACAACCATGTTTTGTCGATAATAACAAAGGTTATTTCAACTCACAACCCCAGATTTATCCAAAATATTTGAGGAAATGAGCTCTGAAACGGCTAAAAAGGCCTATTTTGCTTCGTAAGTACTGATTTCTGAATTGAATAAAACTGAGCTTTTTACTCACCACCAAGTTTCTAAGACCAAAATCTAGGCCTTAGTAACTCATGATCCCATGACTCATTAGATATCAACGAGAAAATTCACTCTGATACAGTCAAAGGGCCTATTTTACTTGGGAGTTTCTGATTTTCGAATGGAATATAACTGAGTTATTTTTCCTCACAACCATATTTTCACGGCCTGTAATATAGGATATATCAAATCGCAACCCTTAGATTCATCCAAAATGTTTAAGAAAATGAGCTTTTAAGCACTCAAAAGCGCCATTATGCATTGGAAATTTTTATTTTTGACTCAAATAGAATTGAGATTTTTACTCAAGATCATGTTTCTGGGAACAAAATCTTGGCTTTGATAATACACGACCCCTTGATTCATCAGATATCATCGATAAAATTCACTCTAATTCGGTCAAAAGGCCTATTTTGCTTGGGAGTTTTAGATTTTCATGTTGAATAAAACTGAGTGATTTCCTCATGACCATGTTTTCTCGGACGTTAATATAGGCTATTTCAGATCACGACCCGCTAGATTCATCCAAAATGTTTAAGAAAATGAGCATTTAAACATTCAAAATGCCTATTTTGCTTCGGAAGTTTCGATTTTCAACTCAAATAAAACTGAGTTTTTTACTTACAATCATGTTTCTGGGATCAAAATCTGGGATTTTGTAACACACAATCCGAAGATTCATCAGATATCATCGAAAAAATTCACTCTGATTTGGTCAAATGATCGATTTTTCTTGGGATTTTCCAATTTTGACTTGAATAAGACAGAGTTATTTCCTTACGACCAAGTTTTCTCGGACAATAATATAGGCTATTTCAAATCACGATCCCTAGATTCAACCAAAATGTTTAAAAAAATGCGCTGTTAAACACTCAAAATGCCTATTTTGCTTCGGAAGTTTTAATTTTCAACTCGAATAAAACTGAATTTTTGCTCACGATCATGTTTCTCGGGCCAATATTTGGGCTTTGGTAAAACACGACCACAAGATTCGTCGGATATCATCTAGAAAATTCACTCTGATTCGGTCAAAAGGCCTATTTTTCTTGGAAGTTTCCAAGTTTTCAGTTGAATAACACCGAGTTATTTCCTCAAGATCAAGTTTTCTAGTAGCTATTTCAACTCACGACCCCAGATTCATCCAAAACATTCGAGAAAATAAGCTCTAAAACGATTGATAGGACTATTTTCCTTCGTAAGTACTGATTTTCGACTCGAATAAAACTGAGTTTCTTACTTACGACAAAGTTTCTAAGACCAAAATCTGGGATGTAACTCAAGACCCCAAGATTCATCAGATATCATCGAGAAAATTAACTCTGATTCGATTAAAAAACTAATTTTGCTTGGGAGTTTTCGATTTTTGAGTTGAATAAAACTGAGTAATTTCCTCATGATCATGCTTTCTTATACGGTAATATAGGCTATGTTGAATCGCAACCCCTAGATTCATCTAACATGTTTAAGAAAATGAGCTCTTAAGCACTCAAAATGCCTATTTTGCTTTAGAAGTTTTTGATTTTCGACTCGAATAAAATTGAGTTTTTTACTCATGATCATATTTTTGGGATCAAAATTCGGGCTTTGGTAACACACGATGCCAAGATTCATCAAATATCGTAGGAAAAATTCACTTTGATTTCGGTCAAACGACCTATTTTTCTTAAGAGTTTCCAATTTTCGAGTTGAATAAAACTGTAGTTATTGTCTCACAATCATATTTTCTCGGACAGTAATATTGGTTATTTCAAATCACGACTCCTAGATTCATCTAAAACATTCAACTCTGAAGCAAAATAGGCCTTTCGGTAATATAGGGTATTTCGTCTCATGACCCCTAGATTCATCCAAAATGTTTAAGAACATGAGCTCATAAACACTCAAAAGGCTTATTTTGCTTCGGAGGTTACAATTTTCAACTTGAATTAAACCGAGTTTTTTACTTACGATCATGTTTCCAGGATCAGAATCTGGGCTTTGGTAACACACGACCCGAAGATTCATCAGATATCATCGAGAAAATTCACTCTGATTTGGTCAAACGACCTATTTTTGTTGGGAGTTTCCAATTTTTGAGTTAAATAAAACTAAGTTATTTCCTCAAGACCATGTTTTCACAAACAGTAATATAGGCTATTTCAAATCACGATCCCTAGATTCATCCAAAACGTTCAACTCTGAAGCAAAATAAGCCTTTCAGTAATGTAGGCTATTTCAAATCACGACCCCTAGATTTTCAAGTTGAATAAAACTGAGTTATTTCCTCACGACCATGTTGTTGCAAACGGTAATATAGGCTATTTCAAATCACGACCCCAAATTCATCCAAAATGTTCGAGAAAATGAGCTATGAAATGGCCAAAAGGCCTATTTCGCTTATGACCAATTTCTAAGACCAATAAAATTGTGTTTTACTTATGACCAATTTCTAAGATCAATATTTGGGCTTTAGTAAGTCGCGATCCCAAGATTCATCAGATATTAGCGAGAAAATTCACTCAAATTCAGTCAAAAGGCCTATTTTGCTAGGGAGTTTCCAATTTTTTAGTAGAATAAAATTATGTTATTTTCTCACGATCATGTTTTCTCGGACAATAATATAGGCTATGTTAACACACGACCCCATATTTATCCAAAAGGCATATTTTCCTAGCGACCCTGTTTTCTTGGACGGTAATATAGGCTAATTTAACTCACAACCCCAGATTCATTCAAAATGTTTAAGAAAATGAGCTGTTAAATACTCAAAAGACCTATTTTGCTTCGGAAGTTCCGACTTTTGACTCGAATAAAATGGAATTTTTTACTCACAATCATGTTTCTAAGACTAAAATCTGGGCTTTGGTAACACACGACTTCAAAATTAGTCATATATCATCGAGAAAATTCCCTCTAATTCGGTCAAAAGGCCTATTTTGCTTGGGAGTTGAAAAAACTAAGTTATTTCCTCACAATCATATTTTTCGGATAATAATATAGGCTATTTCAACTCACGACCCCAGATTCATCCAAAATGTTTGAGAAAATGAGCTCTAAAACAGCTAAAAGGCCTATGTGCTTCATGATTTTTGATTTTCTACTCAAATAAAACTGAGTTTTTTTCTCAGCATCATGTTTTTGGGACCAAAATATGGGCTTTGTGATAAGTGTGTATTTTGGGTGTTTAATTGTGTATTTTGAGTTGTGGTTTGTTACGTTTTATGAAGAAAATACCCACTTATCAATGTTCTCGGTCATGTTTTGTGTATTCTCCATTTTTGGTACGTTTAATTGTGTTTTGTTAGTTTTTAGGTGAAAATAGGTGAAAAAGTGGCGAAGTGTGAGAATGTGACAAGTTCGAGTCGATCAGAAGGAGGATCGACCGAATCGAGAAGGAGATCTACTCGATCAGGCTGAGGATCGACTTGATTATGTTGATCGAACAGATCGAAGTGTCGATCAAGTGGATCGACCATTCCAAAGAATTTCAAAATTCAGAGGAGAATTCGATCGACTCGATTGGGGTGTCGATCATGTTGATCGACCATTCCAGAGAGTTTGCTGAGTTTCTGAA
>AYJT01027316.1:0-10071 GCA_001278415.1 Ocimum tenuiflorum | reverse complement strand
GGAGGTGGAAAAATTATCCAACTGGTTGGGCTGGACAATATACAAGTCGCAGTGGAAAAACCAATCATAATTCTTGAAATTATTGCTGATTACGATCCGTGGATATGACATGCATTCTCTGGCATGCCAGGATCCAATAATGATATCAATGTATTGGAAAGATCTCATCTGTTTATTAATCTTGCTAGTGGGATCGCTCTACCTGCACACTATGTCATACAAGGAAAATCATATGATATGGGTTATTACTAGGCAGATGGAATATATCCAAAATGATCAACACTTGTGCAAACTATTCACGATCCTTGCACACCAAAAAAGAATTTTTTTTGCATGAAACAAGAATCTTGCAGGAAAGATGTCGAACGGGCCTTTGGAGTTCTTCAAAGTCGATTTGCAATTGTAGCGAATCCAGCCCGCTATTGGAACAATGATGATTAGAAATATATAATGACTGCATGCATTATCATGCACAATATGATCATTGAAGATGAACGAAATCTTGAGCTACCTACGATGATTCGAGAGAAACTCCGACTCCAGATATTGAATTTGTGAATATGAAGGAATTGATCAATTGGAAACAATTCTTTCCCGATTTAAAAGAATCAAAGACGAAGATGCTCATATCGCACTGCGTAATGCTTTGATTGACCATTTGTGGGAAGGATTTTCCAATTTGGAAAATAATGTATCGTGAATTGTATGTTTGTGTTGAATACTTTCATCGTTTTTACGAGAATTTAGCATAGGATTGTTTTTATTTATTAAATAACCTAAAGTATAAAGATTAGATACTTACTCTATAAAATATGTATACATTATAATAATTAATAATTTTAAATAAGAAATTAAAATTATTAATATTAAAAAAATATATCTCTAAATATAATATAAAAAATTGATAAATAAAAAATTAAATGAAAAGTAGGAGGAATCAAAATGAAATATTCTATTATAGAGAAAAATTTAGAATTGATGATTGGAGATGAATAGTGAATAATTGAAAACTTGACTAAAAAATAAATTTAGAGTTGACTGAAAAATAGAGTTTGGATTGAAGATGATCTAAATATAACCATTAATTATAATAATATAGATGTCAGTTCAGTCGAGTAGATGCATCGGACTTCAGCTCGATCAGCCTATTTAGAAATTAGAATCTTTTTAGTTAGTTTAACCGCAGCCCTTTTCTTTTCTTGACTAATCATACCCCCGATGAATTTAGTGATTTTTTGGCTGAATTGACATGATATATGTATCTCAGGGTTGTGATACATGAAAGATCGGAAAAAAACAATTGATTATCTTGGAAGGGCACTTTTGTCAATTTGTTTGAGGTCATTTTAGTACGATGGTTCTTGGACTGTAATCTGGCTTCGTAGGTGTTTGTAGTTGTAAGAAGCCAAGTTCAGCAAATGACGCTTTATGGTCTAAGCGCTTCCTTCGGAGGGAGAGGGAGTGCGAGCAATGGCGGATTTATTTGCATGGCTAATTTCCTTCTTCCTTGTCATAGCTATTGTTGGAATAATACTTTTCCAGGTAATTTCATTTAAATAGGAATTTTTTTTTCTGTATCATGAGCAGTTCTATGCTAATTTCATACTATAACTCTTCAAGCATATTAAATTCTGAAATCTGAATAGTTGAAGTTTTACTGGTTGATCAGGGAACAAAGTTATTTTCTTTCCCTAAAATAGCAATCTTGTCAAGTCTATATGGTATTGAAGCAAGGTAAATTGTTAGACTTGATATGCAAATTAGTTGTTGCTGGGGAAAAGGTTGCATTGGGAAAAGTCTGTCCATTGAATTATATGTATATGGTCATGGCTTCTGGTGAGGGGGGGTATTATTTAGTTGAGGAGAACAATGGAATTTGTTTCTGATAGCTATATTTTGTGAAATTTATATAGGAGAAAACTTCGTGGTTGGTTATGTATAGTTTTATGGAGATGAATTGATTTTGACAGAGGATTTAGCATTGATGTACAAATGCTGCTGGGAGGTTTTAACAAATATTATAAACTAAACATAATAGAGTTTGTGAAATGTCAATTATGAGACATTAATGTTGTAGGACTTGTGATGTTTTAAAGTGATTACTGTGAGATCTTGTCTAAAACAGAGGACAGGGAAATAAATTATTACCAAGGAAATCTCGGTGTTAATGCCTCATGGTGGGCTGAGTAAGTTTGATACTAGTCTTAAAGCTCTGTAGCATTAACCTTCATGTATTACGAGCATTTTGGTGCATAAGTTACTATGCAAGGTGCCAATTCACTTCATTAGAATCATAAAAGGAACAGATTACTTTGGCATTTTATGTCCAGTTGATATTGGAATGCCCTGAGAATGTGCTCATGAGTAGAACAGATCCTTGGATACCAATGGGACAAGCAAAGAGTTGAACTGATCATTTTTATTCTTCTTCTCTAGTACATCTTTTTTCCTTTTTAAATGTTCTATCTCTTCCTTTCCATTGTGTTATGGGGAAACTGATGTCTAAAATATATTCGCGCAGCTAATGTGTTTGGCTGACCTGGAGTATGATTATATCAACCCATACGATTCAGCTTCTAGAATAAACAAAGCTGTTTTGCCAGAGTTTGTTGTTCAAGGAGTTTTGTGTCTCCTCCATCTTATTACAGGGCATTGGATTATTTTTTTGTTCTGCCTGCCATATGCATATTACAATATAACATTGTAAGTCTCTCTTCTGATCTCATTGTCTAAAATGGTGGATGTTTAATCTTCTTCTTCTGCATTGTTAATTAACAGTGGGAACTGCCAAGATTTATGTAGGGGTGATTCGGAACGGCATCGTATTTCAACTATATAGCATATGATATAAAATGGAGGTGAACTTAGCTTAAGAAAGTCCTTACTGGAGAGAGTGAGTAAAAAGGTGTATCCATGCTGTTTTGATAGGATGATGTGGTAAATAAGTTACGTGAAGGAATCTGTTTCTGGGGTTCTTTATATCCCTTAAATAAGCATCAGCTGAGGATGCACCATGTGGCTGTATGACACGTCCTGTATTAGAAGTACAATTTCATATTTTAGTTTGCATGTTTTGGAATCTTTTCCAATGACATTGTGCTTCTGCAGTATCTAGGTTAATGGAATTGATTAGGGAGATGTCTACATAGCAAGTCAAATCAATTGATTGTAAAGCTTTTTTTCTTTTTGGAGATTATGATGGTTTCATCGCCCCTCAATTTCTTATCGACAGTGATACTAAAGTTTGAAATTGCTAAGTTAAAATTATGTAGAAAGAGCATTAGAATAAGTTTGCGTCTCATGTAAAAATCAAATTTTTTGTAGCTTTCATATCGACCAATTCAAGTAAAAATGAGTTTAATTATAGCCTTGATATTGATCCTACATCCAGAATAATTGTGCGCCTGATGTGGACTAGGATTCTATGATATTTATCCCGTGCATGTGACATTAAGACATAAGGAATACTAAATTTTTCCAGAACAGGTTGGGTGCGGGGGTAAAGCTAGTTAGATTGCTTATCATATGAGATACGGAGGAAACAATATACTTAGGTATTTTGCGGATAAGCTTTATTATTATGGTCTAAACTTCGAAAGCACTTATCTGATTGGCCCATTGGTCTGGATGGAATGGTAGACTCATATGAATTGGAAGAGTCAAGATTGAACTAATATTGATTTGAATATAATTCAACCTCTTCCACTTTTGATGTTAAGTTGATTGTACTTGAACACGGTGGACTCAGTCGCTAATTACTGATCGCTGCTATGTAATAGTTTATGTGTGCATTTTACTATGTTTCATGTTATGCATTTCATGATATAGTTTAATCCAATTGATGCGTGTTTAGTTTTATTTCTCAAAGAATGAATAAAGACTAAACCAGTTAAAAGTTTTCTTCTTATTTAATATATTGAAAGCCAGTTGCCTCTTGCATGGCTGCATCTTACTGGATTTTCCTGTGGAAGACTTAATGTTGTTTCATCTACATATTACCTTGAAAGCATCTTAGTTGGCACTGTATTAATGGGCCTGCAAAAATTTCTTCCCCATGTGTATTTCTCGCCCTTTGTATCTGCAGAATGTGCTCATGGTGCGATTAGTTTAGCTGCTTGTTTTTAAACTCTTCGATTTTATTGAGTCCCTATTAGATAACTGGTGTTGATCCTATGATCAGATATACTCGGCGACAACACTTTGTAGATGTAACTGAGATATTCAACCAGCTTCCTTGGGAGAAGAAGGTGAGATTGTTCAAGCTTGGGTATCTGGTCATCCTTCTGGCCATGACTATATTCTGGTAAGCGTATATAATATTTTGCATTATTGATTTTTTAAAATCTGGGTGTCCCTTGAAAATTTCTGGCTTCTAAAAATTATGTCGTTCAGGATGATTTGGACCATTGTGGATGAATGATCAGCCTGGAGATATGCTGGTCATTAATGATTCATTCTGTAAGCTTTTCTTCCCTACAAATTCTTGGGAGTCTTTCTGTGTGCATCAAACCCCTTAGTTTTATCAATTAACTTGTTGAATGTTGAGAAACGAAGTAGAGGCATAATCTCACACTTTACTTTTATTCAGAGAGCCAAGTCATTTGGAATTGTATGGGGTCATGATTTAAGGCAACATCAGATGGAGCTGCGATGAAAATCGGGAGAAAACTAGGAACAAGTGTTTGCAATAGGCCTGAAGATTGTACAACACATTTATCGAATTTCAGTGGCTTCTGTAATTATTATTCAAGTCTAGTGGAAAGAAAAAATAGTGTCAAAATAGTTTGATGTGGTCCAGTGCCAGAATTGATACATTGGGTAGGCATATGTTCTCCAATGACTGCGTTCAAATTAGAAAAAAAAAAAGCATGGAAAAATTCAGAAAATAAATATGTCCTCCCTAGCAAGTGGAACATGAACTTCCATATGCAACAGGGTTTAAGCATTATCCAAGACAAAGGAATTAGGTATCTTGGTTTCATCCCCTTTACATTAATCTCTAGTTGTACAGAAGCAAACTCTTATGCAGTGATTTATGTCAATAATAGGTTAAAAGATGTTCTAAATGTTTGTTTGCTGTTTTATTAACTTGAGGAATAGCAGGAACCGTCGATTGCTGACATTTATTACTGGCTGTAAGAGGAGAAACATCAGTTTACTGTTAGCTAGAGGGTCATTTGTAAAGCAAGCAATATTGAAGTCATATGTAGGACCTGTAAGGCTCGCAGTGGCAGATGCAGTTTTTCGTATCGGCCATTTTCATAATCTACTAAATTCTGAAGCTGGGAACTTGTCAGCATAATCAGCTAAAACTGGTGAATACACCAGTTTGTTGCTTGGTCAAGATAGGAAGAGGTCTAACGTTGAGATCTAAGTGTATAAAGTCTTGAATAACTGCTGCTTCCGCTGAACTTAGTAGTATTCATCACCATCAGACTTGTTTGCTCTTTCAAACATTGAATTGAATAGTCTAACGTGACATTGATTGTTTATTTCCTAACTGCTTTTAGCAGAAGAAAAAGTGGCATGAAGACGAGATCTATTTTCTACTGAAATCATTTTGCATTGTTTCATTGATATCCAACACTTCTACCTGTGTTGAGCTTCTTGTCAGTGTTGACTTACTAGTTGCATAAAGCCTGGCCTTGACGACACCATCAAATTTGTGTTACGCAGAAATTTTCTTGTTTTTGTTGGGACATTAATGTCATGACTTTGTTGGCTGACCTGGTTTTGCTGTGAAAACCGACATCGATCGACTTATTATATTCACATGGGGCTGCCCCATGCCATGTTCAACTAACAGTTTTAGTATAAGTCTTGACATGTATTTTAGTAATTGAAAATATTGCTTGTGGAAGTTTGATGTTTCGTTCGAGTAAAATTTGTGTTTTGATTGAATTGATGCATCAGCATGTATATTTTATGATAGCTTGAAGCATTATTTCAACCTTACTAGAAGAAGGAATTTAATAATTATGGTTTTGTTTAGTCTATTCTAGAATGCCTATGACACCAGGCCCGATCTGGGGCTGCAGAGGCCCCGGAAAAACGAGAACTCATTTTTAGCAGTAATTTCAATTTAGACTCCAAAGATGATTTTCTTTTTGGGTTAGGGTCCAAAAGATCGATTTTTGATCCAAAACTCGAAAGATATCAAAATTTTTAATTCAAGACCCGAAAGATGTCAAACTTTTCAATCCAGGACCTTCACATTTTACGGCGTTAAAAAAATATCCGATGAATACTGATGTGGCTGTTACTTAACCACATCATCAACACATCATATTTTTCACAATTACATCTAAAAAATACAAACAACACAATATATATAATTTTTTGTTCTCAACAAAAAGAATTGAGAGGTTGAGAACGAAAATTTATACATATGTATTTTCCTATTTGTATTTTTTTAAATTTTAAATATGAAAAATATGAAGTGTGTCGATGACGTGGCTATGTAACAATCACGTCAGGATTGAAAAATTTGATATCTTTCAGGCCTTGGATTGAAAATTTTGACATATTCTCGGGACTTGAATTGAAAATTTTGATATCTTTCGGGTCTTGGATCAATAATCGATCTTTCAGGTCCTAAATCGAAAAGAAAATCATCTTTAAAATTACTCCCATTTTTTATATTGAGATATTAATTAATAAATTTTACCAAAAAAATAATATATTACTCTAATTTAAATTTTTGTTGCTAAGAATTATTTTTGAGTGTATTTCCGTTAATATTAATACTCAATTGTTATGATGGAAACCTTTTTTTGATGTATTGGGACACTATTAAAAATTAAGTTCTACTTAAAAAAAATAATACAATTACTTTATAAAAATTTCGTTTACGAAAGTTTTTTGACCAAATGGTATTGTAATTAGTTTTAGAATGCATAGTGTGATTTTATTGTGGGCCACTATAAAATATCTAGTATATATTTTGCATGGTAGAGCTAGCACGTAGTTACTATTGACAGTCGAGTAACAAAATTGTGCGCGTTTTTCCAATTTCATATGTCTTCTCTTCTATATTGTAAAAATAATCTCATCAAGTTTCTATTCATAATTACTGCACGCTGGTATAACTACAGAAATATGAGACCAAAATGCTTTATTATTATTATTATTATTATTCGGAATTTATATAAACTAATTGAACTAAGAAATCAAAATTCAACTGTATGAGATAAGCAAATATTTGTTCGAGGGATGCATTCAACGTATGGTATTTACGTTGTATATGTCATATTCAATTAGCAAATTTAATATAATTATGTTCTAAGGATTTGCGGGTACATTTTTATGGTTAAAAAGAAGAACAACTGCGGATGCCTATTAATTAACCTGTCAATTGATTTATTCTCGAACACACCATTTATATTTTATTTATTCCATTAATTTACATCTTCCTGTACCTACCTTTATATAATATAAAAGGCTAGTACCAATTAATCACAAGTGGAAAGTGTGAAGCAATTTTGTCATAGTGTGGCACATCAATGATTGTGAAATGAACTATTAAGGGAAAATTATATACATATATGCTTGGGCATATTCCACTCAAAAATCATATGTTAGCTGTTCATTATTTTCCAAGGCAGCCGCAGTTTAGTCAACTTGCTTGACTTACTTAATTCCTTGGGGTGGAAAATTAAGGAAAAAAGAAGAGGAAAAGCCGACATGTCATCTCACCAGTTAGTGTGATTTACGATCAAGTTGGAGAATATTGGAAATATTTCAGGTTAGATTATTCAACACAATCTAATGGTCGTCTTTTTGACGGAAGAAATATCAATACAAGCAAAACGGTTTATTTTCCACTCTTATCAATTTATTAATTCTAGATTACCTATTGAAGAATACACTAAGACAAAATAGTGTAGTTTAGATATTTAATCGAAAAGAATATTAATTAGAATAACTTTTAAAATCTCAAATGTAATTTAAATTATTTTGTAACATATTTACAATATTAATATAATTATTTACCTTTCCAACCTTCGAACTTAGTTGATTTCTTATTTAACACACATACATATATTATAATTTTAATTAGCAATTTGAATTACATAATTTAAGACAAAAGCTTGCGTTAGACAACCTAAATGATTTGGGCGGATCTAAATAATTCATTTCTACCAATCTAAATTCATACCCGCCCTAAATTCTAAATCCAAATTCATATTCGTCTTGCATCCTAAACTCAAATTCGTCTAAATAATTTAGTTCATCTAATGGGAAACCTTCTCTAATTTTAAATATCAAATGAGGGGTCTCTTTGACTTGAGGTGGCAACGGGTTAGGTTACAAGACGGTAACATCTTGAAGCTCGATTCTTCTGATCTAATCAATTTAAATGACTAGGTACAATTTTTTTATATATAAAACTTATGCATACAATGATGCTATGCATAAGTACACATACAATGATACGATGTATAGACAGGAAAATTATGTGATACTTGGGTAGGTAGTGTCCACCCCTTTCATATGAGGTGAGTCCCACATAGTGTGGAACCCACTCCCATGTGAGAAGGGTGGGTTGGTGCCTACCGGTGCTTCGTCAAATTTCCTGTATACACATATTAAACAGATTCGAACATTTTCATTTTCTCTTTATTGAAATGATTAGGTTCTCGAAAATAAATTAAGCACAATTTATAAATAAAATAGATACAATGTTTATATATATCCCACACATGCAAGGTATCTTCTTTTCACATGCAAATGGAAATATTAAATCTCGGTCGTCTATTTATAGATTGATGGTGTAAATTTGTTCTCATTTCTCATCATATTTAGTGTTATCATATGTATACATCCGTACATGTACATATGTCATTAGTCAACATTCAACACAATCTCATTCATGTATCAAATTTCCATGTTAATTAATTGATAATTAAGATCAATTTATTCCAAATTAATATCTCCAAGTAGTTTCATATATATATTTTCCTGATCAATAACTACCTAGAGTCCATTGCCTTAAAAAACTAGAGTTTATAAATATATAACAAGATAAAACGTGCACTTTGGTGGCTCGTGGAGGGTCTGGTCCAGCCAAAAAAAATGTGTTAAAAAAGAAATTGTGTAATTTCATGGTTCACTTTATTTGGAAAAGATGGTAGCGATTGACCTATCGCACTCACGTTATGTCATTGTAGCGTTAAATAACACGAGGTTAATTTCACAGAACCTATCATATGTACGCAGTTGTCCATCATTTTGTGTTCATGCATGCGGTTCATTTCAATTAATTATAAATAACTATGTTTTCCCAAAAAAATTACAACGTTGTAAAAATTGCCTTAGGTATATATAGAGACCTTGTAAGAGTTATTTACAACTTACAACAATTCACATAATTTAATTTACTCACTTTTGCAACACAAAATTTCCAAATTGAAATGAGGACTGTCGTTTTTTCTTCGTCTATACTTATTTAAACAGATATGGAAATTTTGGATTTTAAATTAAATAGCATGAAAATAGATATATTATTGGTCCCAGATTAGAGATAAAATATTTTGCGGAAACGTAAGACTTAATGAAACAGTGCGAAAATAAACGTTGTTTTTATCTCAGCTAACTTAAGAAAGGTCAGCTGAGTTTCTTAAAGATACTGTCATATAGTCAGTTAGGGTTTGTTGCAATTATACTTCAACTATCTAGATAACTGGGTTTCGAATATTTAGCTAAAGCTGTAAATAGACACAAGAATTTATAGAGGTTCGGATTTGAAACAATCTTACGTCATCTCTTCCTTCTAGAGAAGGGAATTCAATAATCGTAATTATACACGGTATTTTTAGCACAGGTTATAACTATGATCCTTCTGAAACGGAGAGCTTCATGTAATCGGTTGCAGGCACGGCTGATCTTTGAGGTTTTACCGGAGTCTGCCTCCTAGGCTTCGTAGATCGGCAGGTGAAGGTTTAAATTCCCTTCTGAACGTAGATAATGGTGATAAAGTTGTTCTTAGATGAAATCTGAGAACGGTCTCGGAAACTTTGACTGAGAAAATAGTTAGGATTTTTGGTAGGTCTCGAGTTGAATTCGGTGTAA
>AYJT01027293.1:0-10077 GCA_001278415.1 Ocimum tenuiflorum | reverse complement strand
CTTGGATGGGCTTAATTGTGTAGATCTATTGAATTTATTATAGGGATTGGATGATAACCTTGGTTGGAGCTGTTCAATTTCTTGGTTTGAATCAATATGTTCTCATGTCTGGAATTAAAATTGGTGAATGAGATTAATAGAAATCCATAAATTTACAAGTGGAGTAGAGTATCCGAAGTCTGTGCTTCCGTATATTGATAAGTATCCAATTTCTTGCCTAGATTTGATGTAAAACCAACTTTTAATCCCAAAAACATCGTCTAGGATAGTAGTTGATTTCTTGTAATTATTTGTAGTGAATTGAACCTTGTTAATAGTACCAGATTCGATAATTTAATTTGTGTGCTCATCATTGTGCTATTAAGATGGAAACGGAGAATGGTCTCGGAATTATTGACTGTAGAAACAGCTTAAGAACTTCTCGATGGTCTCAAGATAGAACTTAGATGATTTGCAGAGAAGGTGAGTACGAGAGAGATTAAAGACAGCAGGTCTGCAAAACAGCAAACCCAGAAGATTCTCTTTGATCTTTATCTCTACTGTTTATAGGAGATGATTTTGAATAGTGAAACAACGGATAAATTCTTCCTTTTTGGCTTCTGCTAATTGAGCTGTTACTATACTTGAGTAGGCTTTATCATCTTATTTCTGTTGAAAATACGGATAGAGTTATTATCCGCTGGATAATAACTGGGATCTGACTACCTTTAAGGTACAGTAGTAGGTCAGCTCCGGTGAACGTCTTGTCATTTCTGAAATTCTTCTTCTTCAGTTGTAACTGAGTTTAAGATTGACTACTTTAACTTCTCGAAGTGTTAGACAACTGACTTGAGGGTCAGCTTTAGAATCTTCTAATTCTAATTGTCTTCAACTGACAGCTGAGATTAACATACCTGTCTGAGTTAGTGCCCCATGCACTCTCAGTTGAGTTTATCACAGCTGTTGGAACAACTGTGCCTTCATATGATCTTAGATCATAAGACTAGCTGAGGAGTTCTTCAGCTATTGGACACAACTGAGGATAGAACCGCGAACTTGATCTTCTGCTGCTCTCAAGACTTATATGCAATCAGCTTTTGTCCCAAGAAACCTAAGCTATTACATAAAATCCTATACAATTTCATTCTAAAATCAGTCCTAATCTAGTCAACTGCACTAATGGTGTTTGACAATCATCAAAATACATAGATATTCCTAACATATGGTAAACTAAAGTTTGCTTGACTAATATGGTCAATATTTATGATTAAATCTTCAAACTTTCTAAATGAGATAAAGATTTGACTGTCAATCTAAAAAAATCATAATCGATAATTTTCTTTGTAAAAATTTTAATTTATAGTTTTGCAAAACAATGCATTTAAAAACAATTCTAATTATGCTTAATCATGATTAAATAATTAATATAGTACACATATATATATGTATATACATATATGAATGGATAGGAACACATCAATGTGTAAAAACTAGAAAGTACATCATGCACAAATACATAATTAGGAAATAGATAACATTTTCATATTTTTCAACTTATTATTGTCAAAATAATAAACATATCACTTCTGATATACATTCAAAAAAATGATATATTTACTTACAAAAGATACTGCATTTGTGCATCAGAAGATGAGTTCTTATTTCTTATATATTAATTGTCGGAGATGGATAGAAAAAAACTGTAAATTATTTCTATGTAATAGTAAAGTTGATTATATTATATTTTTTCCTTAGCTCGAGGTGGTTTGAGTTTGATGAATTTTAAACTAAAGATGGTGAAATGAAATTTAAAATGATATATTGTTTGTATGTCTAAAAATAATAGTGATCAAATGATAAAGACATTTGGTGTGATAAATATTAATGAATCTCGTCCATAGATCTGACTTGATCAACGGCTATCATTAATCCCGTATTTTTACCATTCATTATGCAGTGTGTTATGTGATAATCGGTCTTTTTGCATGTGTTTTGATTGAGTTTTGTCGTTGTTTGAGTCGTTGTTCGTCTCATTTTTGATCAATTATCAATGTTTTGTGTTTGTCTTGTGTTTCGCTCTTGTTTTCCTTTGTTTTGTAGGTTTTCGGGTGAAAAATGAAGTTTTTGAAGAGTTTTGGATCGCCAATTCCGAACGATCGTCGGTTCTATTACGGTCGACTGAGCCATGTCGTGGAAGCTTTTGGGTCAACGAGAGCGTTCCCGTCGAGCGACGGCTCGATAGCCATCAACCAGTCTTGCACAAAGGAACTCTCGGGTCGCCGGTTGGAGATTGTCGAACGTCGGGTGTGACCATCAAGCTGAGCCGTCGGTCGACGGCTCAGTGTCGTCGGTCCACGATTTGGAAAAAACATGGGCATTTCGGCCCAGATTCGTGGGATTTTTCCCTAGTTCGCCCAAACTTATAAATAGGCGTATATTGGACGATTTTGAAGGAAGAAATTATATTGTATATATATTATATATTAAGTATTGGTATGATAAGTGGGGCCCATGAATAAATAAAAGTGAAATAATAAAAAAGTGGAGAAAAGAAATGAAAAAGGAGTTCCTTGCTGACGTGATGCACATGTGGCACTGTTAAAAATTGTTTAGGAGCTTCACTACAGTGGATGTTCTAATATAAATTTTTGTTATGTTACACTCGCCGCATACTGAATTATGTGAAATTTAAGAGTTAAGACATGACAATGTAATTTCCTTTCAGAAAAATCATTTACAAAACACATAAAATCTAAATTAAAAATGAAAAACTTTCAATAATATGTTCATTTTCATTTTTCTTATGATTGTGGATTGTATTTTTTTTTTTGAGTTGTAAAATCATAAGAAAGTGATTCATTGGAAGAAATGAATAAATTCTTGGACTTTATTAACACATTTGATTCGATAGGTATCACTTTTAGTTCTTTATTATTTTACAGTAAAAGGAGCTCGTAGAGATTGACTAAACAATGATCTTTGAATGACTTTTTTTTATATATTTTATGTAAATTAGTATTAATATACTAAAAAATTTCATTTGTATTGCTATTATGATTTTTTTAACTTGATTGTGTGGAACATGTGAAATATAATGGAGCCTCCTAAAAATAATTTCTCGTTATTGAGCCCAAAAGTGGAAAACGATACATCTTCATACTGTTTTCTCTGGAAGGATGAATTTCATTCCATTTGGTCAAATAAATCAGTAGGTATTAAAATTAGAATTGGCAACTTCACTATAACCAGCAATATGCAGTGGGGTCTGAAATATTAGAAAATAATAATTCTTATCATATTTTATGGACTATTTCGGATGTTGACATATAAAGTAGTGAAAATCAGATGGTCTTTAATTTATCCTTTGGTGAAATCGAGAGCAGAACCCATGTCATAGTGAGAAATACTATACGAACGTTTGAACCTTTTAATCCACCTTGGCCAACGTTTTGATTTGGTTTTCAATGTCACCCTAATATTTTTTTTTTCCGAAAATGCCTAATGTTGTATTGATCAAATATTTTGTAACGTAGACAGAACAAAAAACTGTGAAATCAGCATTGCAAATTAATCTCACTGAGATATTAATCCAATCTAAAATACGGTCAACTTAATCTTAGTTAGTAATTAATTATTCGAAAATTTACACTTAACGAGGTAAAATTGACAAGGATGGAAACACTAGGGGATTCCATTCCAGGAATGGTGGTCAGATTAAGCTACTTTATGTTGACAAGTTTGAAAAAAAAAAAAGAACGCTACATGCAATACTAACATTAGTAGTTGTTTCCTCTCAAAAAAATATAAGTTGCTGTTTAAAAAAAATAATACTAATTGATGATATGGAAACGTGGAGAGTGGGCCCATTTATCTGCGTCATATTTGGAAATAAAAAGACAAAAAATAAGAAAGATTATAAATTACATCCAAAAGGAAAACATAACGAATAATTCAAAGAGGAGGACTTAATTAGTCTAAATAGTTTGATGGGATACTTTAATTCTCTAGTAACAGTCGATCTAAATGACCCTTCTAAAAATGCATGGAGATGTACGGAGGGAGTGATAGACAATATCATAACTACGTTTCAAAATACATTGAACCTAGAGACAACAATCTACTTATAACAAAACATGTTCGATCGAGACATCTCAAGTCTCATCTATAAAAATCGATTTTTTTCTCCTAATAGAGTGGAATTACCATATTAGATTACTAGATGGAAAAAGAAATGTTTGAAAAAGTAAGGCGAACCATACAAAGTTGGAGTATTTTGCAAATGCCATAATTGATAATTTAAGGACCCAATAATAGATTGGCGACTCCGATCAAAAGATATTTGGTTACTCATACATTTAATTTTATTAATTAATTGTGTTTATAACAAATCAAGACAGTAAAGGAGAAACGGAATTGTCTCCGATCATGCGAATGCGAAGTTCAAGATCAACTGGACCGTGTTTGTTTTCCATTTCTATGTATGAGTGAATTAAACATTCAAATTTTTATTTATAATATTTACATTGATAATGAACATGAAATTCTTTCCCGGTCCAACCAACCAACGAACACACATTTCTACTTGATGGCACCATCTCCATCTCCGGTCTAGAAAAAGACAACAGATGAAGACGACATCTTTATCCAATCCAAAGAGTTTTTTTTTTGGTGCAATCGAAAGAGTTGTGTTAACGCGGAATGAAATAAATATTTTACTAAATCCACAATACATTTGTATGTATGTACATAGAGGCGCACGAGTAGGCTGACAGTGGAACGCATATATTATCACAGACCAAGCGGGACATTTCAACGGCTGAGATTTTAGATGGGATCTCCGTATCCGTCGGAACCGTACGCGCCGCCGCCGCGGTGTGGACTGGGAGCGGCGGAGCTATCGCTCGTTGTGCCGCTGCCGCTTTCGCCGCCGCTGTGACGGAATTTCGAAAGTACTTCCCGAGCTCTGGAGGCGACATGGGATATGGTTTCGGCGAAGTTTTCGAAGATCTGAGCTTTTACGGCGCCCCTCCTCGGCGGAACGGTGGCGGTGGCGCCACTGAGTTTTCGCGGTGGGTTGGGCGGGGGAGCGGCCATGAGATATGTTGTCTGCGGATGTATGAGAAAGCAAGAAACAGAGTAGAATAATTCGATCGAAAAGAGAACCAACTGGAAAAACAATTTTAATGGAGTCCGTTGAAATCGAGCTTGGAAGAGAGAGAGAGAATGATTTTGGTATTGTAAGTGTGTTATATGTATATATACACGAACACATATAGTAGGAAGCTTAGTTTAGATCGTTGATGATGTTAAAATTAAAAATAATAAAAAGTTAAGGAAAATAATTTTAGGCCAAAAGAAAAGGCGGAAACTGACTGACATACGAAAATGATGTTTTTAGCATAATCATATAGATTGCAGCGAGTTTACGCGTATTATATTTGCAAAACTAGTCCACCCTTGATGGTTCCTTCCACTTGATGGAAGGAGGGTGGGGTGGGTTTTATTTAGTTTAATTTTTTATGTAATTTTAATTTTTTAAATGGTGGGAAATAATTTCGAGCTTGTTCACGAACCTGGCGAACCGAGCACCCCAAAGCTCGAGCTCGGTTTGAAAAATTTATCGAGCTCGGTTCGAGACTCAAGCTTGATTTGTTTATTAAACGAATGATTTTCGAACGAGCTTTTTTCGAACCGATATCCGAGTCGATCCCGAGTAGCTCTATTCATTTACACCCCTAGGTATGTGATAGATCCACGCACCTTCAAATAGTCATTGTGTTGTGATATAAGAAGACCCTCATATCCATGATTGGTAGGTGCCATGTTTGTGGAATTAATTATTCGAGTGGGGCTTTGTGGTGTGGTAGAATTAACCAATGGATTTGGTAACGAATAAAAGAATTAACGTTATTGGCAATATGAAATTACCTACGTTTTTAGTTTAATAACGATGTCTTTTGAAATTTGTGATATTCACAAAATTGTCACCATATATATATATATATATATATATGTACGTGTTCAAGAAATAACAACAATTAATGTTTATGGTTCTTTAGGAGCATTCTAGTAGTTGACACTCATGTATAAAAACTCTCAAATAAAAAGGATTTAGATTTTAATTCTCATCACCAACTAAAAGAGAAATATGTAGAATTATGAAACAATAATATTCTGTTAGACGTCTATTACCCCATTGTAGTTATGCTCCGTTTAATTTCATTTTTTTATTCTGAAAAGTACACTTCACTTTTCCATATAAGTAATTTTTCAAAATAAATTCAAAATTCATCTCTATTTTTTCTCTCTCTTTAACTAAAAATATACAAATAAATAACTTCTCGTAACTTTTTCAAGCTACCTCACTTTTTTAGTCAATAGTATGTCATTCATGACATGTTGAAATGATTCAACTTCTTTCAATTTGATATCTTCAAATTGAAACTGATGCGATCCTATTTTGTTTTTCCATTATTTTCAATCATGCACGTTTGTATAGTTCCTCATTTTATTTTATTCAAAAGGGTATCTTTGTCCTCACTTAATGCTCGTTGGTTGCCTATCGTTTCAGACGAACCTGCTTTTGGCCCAATCATATCGATAAAATCATCCACTAACACTACTCATGTCAACATGATGCATGATCTTTTTGGGTTCTTATTCTCCAAAAAAAAATCTTAATATTAAGTGTGCTTGGTTTGGGGTAGAATTGAGATATGTAAAAATTTTTCAAGTTGCATATAAATACAAAATACATTGAAAATGACTAGTTTGGTTTGTAGGTTGAGTAGTTAGTCTGCAATCTGGGTTAATGCAGGTGATAATATAGTTGATATGAGCTCGACTAGACCTTAGGTAGGAGTGTAAATAAGTCAAACTTACTCACGAGCTACTTGAGATCGATTCAAAATTATTAGAGTCGAGCTCGAGTTAGCACTTATCAAATTATTATCGAGATCAACCTCAAGCTCAACAATAGACACTCAATATGCTCGCGAGCCTATTTAAACTTACAACTTTTTTACATTCATATCCTTTATAAATTCACTTATTTATAACTATACTCGTGTGCGTGCATGGTTATAAAATTGAAAATTAGTAAAATCCCAGGCCCTTAGCAGGAGGCCAAGCATAGGGTGAATTTTTATTGTCACCAAAATCCTATACGTGGCTCTAAATAATCCAAAATCCTAAAAATTTGGTCGCGAATGACCAATTCGGAAGTTTAACTCCTGAAACAAGCCAAATTTGTTAATTAATTAATTATATCTGAATATGTCAAAATTAAAGCGTGATCCGGTACTATAAGTCAGATTGCACAACGTGATTCGGAACTTAGAGTACTAAATCAGCACTTACTCTAATAAAAAGAAAATTCTAAAATAAAAATTAAAATTGATCTTTCAATTAGATTCGGCACTTAAACTACCGAATCAATATATTATTAGAAAAAAATGATCTAAAATAATATTAATTTAGATAACATATTTCAAATAAATTAATATGTCTTTAATCAATTTTATTATTAATTATTTTAATTGAAATTAAAACTAATTTAAATAAATAATAACTAGGAAATTAAATTACAATATTATTATATAAATTATATTATCTGATATTAAATAAATTAAATAAAATAAATAATTGCAATTTACTAAATAAAAATTATTTTAAATAAATAATAAATTCAAATAAAATAATATTAATTAAAATAAAAAATGAAATTTAACAAACTTAAATTGAAAAATTAATTTAAATTAATAAAATGAAATGAATTAAAAATTGAAATCATTAAATACAAATAATTTTAAATGTTATGAAACAAAAATTTTCCACCCTTGCCAATCTTGATTCGGCACTTATAGTACCCAATTGACTAGTCAAACTCCTGATTCGGTATTATAACTTCCGGATCAGAAATTTTTTTTTTGAATTTTCATATATTTTGCAGTTTGCTGGCAGACGGGGTAGGTTGGTGTTCGCGGAGGCCTATGATTCGGTACTATAAATACCAAATCAGTGTGTTTTGATGTTAAAAGCACGACCTTGCGACTTTATCTTCATTCTTACACAAAAATTTCATCCCTCCTCTGATATCTTCATCTTTGCATTCGATTTTGTTCATTGTTGCATTTGTTTCTCTCAAAAAAATATTTCAATATGAATACATATGTAGTCAATTTTTTTTGGGAGAGTGCTGATATGTCAAAGCCCGACTGCTTGTGGAGAGTAGATGATCAATTGCATTACTCACAACTTCTCGCGAAAGCATATGAAGCTACCAGTTTGGATCCTCTTGAGTGGGAGGAGTTGGAGCTCAAGTTGTTCATTTAAGCAACAACGGGTGAAACCGTATCAATCTGTGATGAGAGGAGTATGCAAATACTCTTCATGCATAAGGATTCCTGGCTAGCAATACATTTTGGGCAGCGTTCTGCGACTAGTGGAAGTAGTGCCGAAGAAAATACTACAGGAGGCTTTGAAGGTGGCCACGCCGATGACGGA
The DNA here is from genome assembly GCA_001278415.1 of Ocimum tenuiflorum. NCBI lineage: Eukaryota > Viridiplantae > Streptophyta > Magnoliopsida > Lamiales > Lamiaceae > Ocimum > Ocimum tenuiflorum. Next base: position 1,593 of record AYJT01027293.1, on the reverse strand, counting down.
AATGATAATGCAACTTCGACTAGCGAAGATGAAATATATGTCCCCAACACGGACAATTATGACGTTGATGATAGTCTCACGATTGAGAGACAGGTCTATAGAGACATCGACGGCTATGATCCTGACATGACGGATTGTTTTGAGATATTCTAGTATTTTGGTCCCATGTCGCTAATAACTTGAAGGTCGGGTTATATTTCAAGACAAAGGAGCAACTGAAGTATGTTTTCACATCGTGGTCTGTTGCTCAGGGTGTGAAATACAGGACAAAGAAAAGCAGCACTACACGATGGGATGTATACTGCTCTACTAAACATTCTTGCTATACAGCAAATCTTTGTCAAGGCACTTTGTGCCAATGGTGAGCTCATGTCGTTTATGAGTTGGTTGCAGTTTCCTGGTGATTAAACACGTAGGTTGATGGTCACAACTGTTTCGAACACAACTTGGGGCGTCAAGGGCATAACTTCACGTCAGAATTGATATCTCGTATGATCATGCCCCATGTATATATTAATCTGGCATACAAAGTGAAGAACATCATAGAAAATGTTCAACAAGCCCACAATATAGAGATTACTTACATAAAGGCATGGCAAGGAAAAAGAAGAGCGGTGGAATCCCTTTTTGGTGACTGGAAGTCCAACATTCGCGAATTGCTCGGGTTTATGTAGACCCTAAATGACATAATTCGGACACTGTTGTGGTTTGGAAATTTGAAAAGAATGAGAAACATATACCGCACAGGATGTTTCGGTATCTGTTTTGGGCATTTGACCCTTGTGTGAGAGCGTTTCATTATACATTTCCAGTCATCATGATAGATGGGACACACCTTCATGGGTCCTATGAGGGCAAGATACTGGTAGCGGTCACGAAGACCGCCAACAACCATATACTGCCCATAGCCTACGCCCTCATCGACAGGAGCCCACCCATACCTGGAGGTGGTTTCCAAAGCACCTGCAGCTCAATGTTCAATAGCAACAGCGAACATGCATCATATCAGAACGACATGAGGTCTTCTTTGGGATATCGGTATGCATTTAGATCGTTTCTCGGAATCTGTAGTGCACCGATTCTGTCTTTGCCACCTTCCTTGCAATTTCTTGGATAAGTGTAGGAATGCAAAAACTGAATTCCGATTCGTTTTCCCTGGACTGAATTTCAGGTACCATAACTTATCATACATCAGTTATATAGCCTAGCATGCTTCTAGAAATTGTAAGTGCATCCCGCGGGAGTTGCGGAATAATTACCTGCGAATTGGGCAGAAAGATCATCTACGAATGTAGAAGATGACTCCAGAATTGGATTTTGAGTTGTATCTCCTGCCTGATGTCATGCAGTCCGGTGATGACAGATTGCGAAATCTTAGCTTGAATTCCTAGCATTAGGCGTCGCCCCCTTACTGTCCCTCTTTGGATTTTTGTGATTTTGTCACGGGAATTGTGTTATGATTCTTAATCACGAACTCATATTTATAGAGGACTTAGCAGACTTTTCCTACTGAGGCGAGGATTCCTTGGACAAGAAAATAGAGTGAGCCTATCAATAAATTATTGATAGGCTCATAGTAAGTCAAAGACTTAC
>AYJT01027284.1:0-12122 GCA_001278415.1 Ocimum tenuiflorum | reverse complement strand
ATCCAAACTTCTGTCCGTGGCGAGGATCGTATCACTTCCCGTTATACATATTGCGCTGTGCTTGGTCAATAACAACTTGGCTATCACAGTAAATCATCACTAGTGGAACAGGCTTCTTCCAACATGGAATATCCTCTAGAAAATTACGAAGTCACTCGACTTCTTCACCGGCTTTATCTAGAGCGATAAACTCTGATTTCATAGTGGACTGGGCTACACATGTATGCTTGGTCGACTTCCACGACACAGCAGCCCCTCCAATAGTAAACACGTAGCCACTCGTGGAATACGAGTCACTAGAGTCTGATATCCAATTTGCATCCATGTACCCTTCAAGTGCAGGTGGATATCTGTTATAACATAGCCCTATGACTTTTAATCAAATGCTCTTCACTCGAATAACTCGTAAACCTGCTTAACTTGTTCACTGCACATGCAAGGTCCGGTCGAGTGCAATTCATCAGATACATCAAACTGCTTATGACCTTTGCATAGTCTTCTTGAGCTACAGGGTCACCCTCTTCTTGCTCAAGTGAACATTAAGCTCCAAGGGCGTCTTCACCGGAGAGTAATCCAAAGCATTAAACCTTTTTAGCACATTCTCAACACGATGAGACTGTGATAAAGCAATGCCATCGGGTCTCCTGATGATCTTCATTCCAAGAATCACGTCAGCAGGACCATATCTTTCATGTCGAAATTTCTTTTCAACATGCATTTTGTGTCAACGATGATTTGTCGATTACTCCCCATAATCAACATATCATCCACATAATGACAGACTATAGCGAATCCATTAGAGTTACCTTAATACACACATTTGTCGCACTCGTTGTACTTGAACCCATTTGACAACATTACTTCGTCAAATTTCAAGTGCCACTGCTTCGATGCTTGCTTAAGACCATAGAAAGACTTAACCAGCTTGCACACCTTGTTCTCTTGGCCAGCAACAACAAAACCTTTTGGGTTGTTCCATATAGATTTCTTCTTCTAAGTCACCATTCGAGAATGTCAGACGCCTGTTGGCGACCCATGTGTACAGGTTGACTCAGCTACGTCAAGTGGGCTCCGAGTGGTCCAGTCATTGAGGCCCAACTCTAATTGATTCGTGGCTCAAAAAGTATAATACTAGGCCCAGCCCAAGGCCAAAGACCAATTGCCAAGATTCAAGGCCATGGCATCGAATTCGGGCGCGGGCGCTCGGCCTCGGCCTCGGCGAGGCGAGGCGAGCGGGCTGGCGGCATGCTTGGGCATCCACACTTTACTACCATGGACGCACTTGTTATTTCCACAACGGGATTAACCTCATTATTAATCCTTCTAAACTTGTTTAATTAATCAATGTGGGACAATTAAACATATTAAATGTATTCATACACATTTTCCACCACCATTATTTACTACACCAAACTGCCAATTTTGGACGTTTATTTCTCACTGACCGGAAATCGGTTTTGAGAAAATAAATATACTATGGTCATCTACGCGGAACGTAAATCGACACTACACTATTTAATTTTATAGAAATTAAATATTTAAATCCTTGAATTTTCTACAAAACCTACACATACCAACACAGAGAAATTAAACGAGGTAATATAATTGCTCCATCTTCTTTTTTCCATTTGCTTCTGCCTCTCGCTTGTTATGGTGAAAGTTCATAGCGAAGGACAGAGAGAGAAATGCATGACGAGGGAGGTTCCCTTTTTACTTTCGCTTCTTTGATTTGACATGCTTGATGCTTCGTGTGTTACTTCATAATATTGAATTTAATAATGCACATTCTCTACCTTGTTTAAAAGCATATTAAAGCATATTAGAATGCAATACATTCATGCAAACAGTAACGGTTAGCAACTTAGCATGAATTTGAAGCAAAGTTTAAAAATCTTGAATATATATATTTATGTAGTGTTGCATCATTTATTACATTATTAATCTTTTTTGTTTTATTGAATATTTATTTCTTAAATTTTTCATATCTTATATTTTATATCAATTTATATAATTATTAAGTAGGGCTTATCCCCATAAGTTTTTATAGTATTTTTAGTATTTAATTTTAATTAAGTATTTTATATTTAAATGATAATATAAAATATTATAAACTCGTTTCGATAGGATTAATCTCACATGATGATTGTAAATATTTATATAAAACATGTGAAATTGAAATTTAAAAAAAAAATATTAACAGAAATTAAATTCAATAACATAATAGAAAATGTAGCACAATATACATTAGAAGATTCTAAAAATAACGTTTCAATGCCGCATGTGGTATAGAAAATGTAGCACCATATACACTAGTTGACTGTAGTTTTTTCCTTTGTCTTGACTCGAATGGAGAAAAGAAAGTGAAGATGGTAAGTGGAAAGGTTTTAAAATTGAAAGTTTCAAGGTGATTTTGTAGTTTTTTCCCTTGTCTCGGCGCAAATGGAGAAGAGAAAGTGAAGATGGTAAGAGTAAAGGTTTTAAAATTGAAAGTTTCAAGGTGATTTTGTCGTCGACATGCATGTACACGTACTCCTAACCTAACGAGGTTCAAACTCTGAATCCGTCCCCTATAAATAAATATAACTACTTGAAATTTTAGTGGACAAGAGATTAGCGGAACAAATTATTGTATAGACCAGCAGGTGGCACATTCGTGATATTGTATAGACCAGCTGCTAGGTAGATGCCATGAAATGGATGTTGTGCATCAACCTAAAGATGCGGATTCAACGTTACACCTTTGAGTAATTACACTCTTTGTTATATTAAATTTTTATTATATTTTACATAAATTTTTTTTCAATTTTAATTTTGTATACTTTAATTTGAATTTATAGGCATTACTTAATTTTATTAGACTCAAACTAAGTTCCATAATATTTTTTTCTTCAATTGTTGCTAATTATTAACGGTCAGAAATTGGTTATTTTATAATCTAAAAAAAGTTATATATCCATATCAGATCTAAAAAAAATAATACAATATCTGTAAAACTAAATTAAAATATAAAATTAAAATTGAAAATATATATATATCACTGAGAGATATAAAAATTCAATGTGCTCCTTCAAAATTGTTTAAGATTAGAAACATTGTTTAACCTTGTTAATTTTAATTATTTGTTCTATACCATATACCAATTTGATTTTTTTTTAATCATTATCAAATTAGAAATAATTTCATAAATTTTTAAAAACAAAATACATATTACCTATGTTTGCTAGAAGAAAAAAAAATACTAAAAATGCACCAATTTCACTAGATTTTCAAAAAATGCATGAAATGTACGTGTTTCAATAAATAATGCAGTTGCTTATTATGAAATGATGCACTATATTCTTCTAGAAAACCAAGAAAACACTAAAGTTGTGCTTTTTCATGCATTGTATTACAATAACTTTGCAATACATATGTATAATCAACAATTTTTTATATCCAAATTAGTATCATAAAACTTTAAGGACTTACTCATCACTGCAATGCAATATATTGATGTTAAAATGCATGGGCGGGTGAATTAAATACATCATAAATTAAATTTAATGGACTGTTTTATATTCATTCTCATTCAATACATTAGTTTGTGACCACGCAAAATTTGTTTCTGATAAATATAATATTTATTTAAAATTTTATATGATAATGAGCATACACTAATTTTACATTAAAATTATTTTTGTTATATTTATTTATAGAAATTTAATGACTTAAGATTCATTCTCATTGAATACATTAAGGTATGGTAACACAAGATGAGTCCTTATATATATACACTGATATACACTCTTCCGTCCTAGTTATATGCTCTATGTTATTATTAAAAGGTATTGTGTCCCAATCGATGTGGTGCAATCTTCATACTGACAATATTACTTACAATATTTTATGCTTATGCATTTGAATAATGTGAGAAAGAAAAAATAATTGAATGGTCAGCATATAAAAGAACGAGAATATTCAATATTGTATATTCAATTTTTTACCGATGCTGGAACTGAAAAATCATACTCATAAAGATATCCCTCTACGTGATTAATATAATTGAACTACTTGTATATTCATACAATCTTTAAAATTTTTAAAATAAATTTTTGTATATTTGAAAATTGGAGATTTACGGTGTGCCATGTAAAATTTCAAACGAATTTACAATTCAATCCAATTTCAAACTTTGCTAGACTTACATAAGAGTATGAATAATAACATATTTCACATACATTTAAGTAAAAAAAATATATATGAATTTAATTTCAGAAAAAGAATATACGTGTTTAAATGGGTAAGTAATAATTATTCACGAGTGCAAATTTTTATTAGTGCATAGTTATATTACCCGTAAGTTGTTTTGCTCCTACTACTACTAATAATAATGTAATAATAATAATAATAATAATAAATGAAAAAGTAGAAGGGAAAATGAAAAAACCGACTCCGCTGGGGATCGAACCCAGAATCTCTGGTTCCGTAGACCAGCGCCTTATCCATTGGGCCACGGAATCCTCAGTTACGATCGTCTTATTTGTTCACTTTAAACGTAAGATATTTGGGACTTTCCTAATGTATTACTTTATTCTTGCTCAAATAAATAAAGTATAACGTTATTTATTAATTTTAGTTTATATATGTTGATATTTTTGTGTTTATGTCGACACATGTTAGACTTAATTATTTTAATGGTGTGTTGCACTTAATTTGAATAGTCGTGGATGCAATCCCTCAAACCAAAGGAACATAACATATAAAATTGCACACCAATGGCTTGTATAATCTTGGCATTCCCGTGTCATACACTAGCTCTTGCTGCATGCATTTGGGTTCGCTAGTCCACCTCCGTAGTTGTCGAAGGGATGGGCTATCTTACCCTGAACGAGGAGGGTCCCTTGTCCATGCTACAATACTGGTAAGGGAAAGGTGAGAAGATATAAACACAAATCGGTTGAATCTTGTTTGAATATGGCATCTGCATATATGCAAGACAGCTCAAGCTCCTAATGAGATTGAAATAGATAATATTTTTGGAGCTATCATGGGATACCTTGATAGAATCAATTAAGAAGAAGAATAAGGAAGAAGTTTCATCGCAATCATAGAGAATCAACCACGGGAATAAGATAGCGTCTGCAAAGGATGGACACAATTTACGCAGATATTATTGCAAATATATCTAACTATCATAAAGTTTTTTTAAGTGAAATGATAAGGGATCTTGACTTTATACAACAATTATGACAAAATTGTTTTGTATAGACGGATTAAAAATAAAAAAATTTAGTTTTTCAAGTCGGAAGGCCTACTAAGACCACATAAGTAAGCCCACTTCGTTTAATATAGGGAGGAGGCTCATGCATTCCAGATGCCCAGTTACACAATCGTGTATATATTACTTAGATTATTGACAAGTATACAAATCAAGAGAGATTAATTATGGTAGAATCTTTTTTTATTAGAGATGTGATTTATCTTCACTAATGTGTAACACAATGTGTAACACTATTGTGTAACAGGGAATCCACATCGGAGCTCATGTGTTGAGCAAAAATGTTTCTTTTGTAATTTTCCTTTTCATTTAAAATAAATAAATAAATTGTTGGTCCCAAATCAGAGTAATAGAACAGATTGCGGAAGCGTTAAAGTAAGAGTGCGGAAAATAAGTACATGTGAGCCCAATTTTATCTCAGCTGACTTGTGAGCACCTCAACTAGATTTCTTAAAGCTATTTATTATCGAGTAGGATCAGTTAGGATTTCTTCAATTATACTCTAGCTGCTATCGGTAGCTGGGTTTCAAATCAATACTTAGTAAAATAAATAACTGAAAGCTGTAAATGAGATAAGATATTTATAGAGGTTCGGATCTTAATATCCTACGTTCTCTCTTCCTTCTCCACGAAGGGCATCCACTATAGATGTCAGTACACGGTGATTTAACACGGTTTACAAATAATCTATCTTCCCCAACGAGAAGCTACTACTACTTTCGGTCGCAGGCACTACAGATCTTCAAAGCTTTACCGGATCCACTCCTAGGCTTCTTGGGTCTGTGGGATGAAGGTTTCTGTTCTCTTTAGGAACGCTGGATAGGTTGGTTGGTTTCCTTTCTCAGATGGAAATCTGAAGAAATGTTCTCGGAAACTTTGGCTGATAACAACTTCAAGTTCTATGGTGTCTCGAGTTTAGAACTCAGAAAGCTTAGAGAGATGGAGTTAGAATGATATGCACGTAATTGGTATCAGACTCAGTAATTTCAGTATCAGTAGTCTTCTTCTCTTCCTTTGACTCCTTTATTTATTGTCGTCAGATTTGAATAGAAGCCGTTGGAAAGGAATGGGTCGATTAGTTAAATCTGTTGTCAGAGAAAAGAGCCGTTGTTGTACTTCCAACATGCTTTTTCAGTTCTTTGTCTACTGGTTCGTCAACTTTTGACTATTGACCGCTGGATAATAACCGATGTCAGATTGCCTTTTCAGGAAACATTCTGAAAGTCAGCTCTGAATGTTCCTCTTTTGTCTCAATTGTCAAAGAGACAATTGGACTTGATCTTCTGACTTGATCTTTGAGAGAATCCTCGAATGTCAATTCTCAATTTGGAAGTTAGCTCTAGAGTTGGTATGTCTTTTTCTCAACTGTCAGTTCAAAAAGAACTGCAACTGGTTTGCTTCAGAACTGATTAGACAGTTGTAGTCTTTAATCTTCATAGCTGAGAAGATTAGTCGTAAACCTCACAACTGGGTAGGCACAACTATGGTCCAGTTGAACTTGATCTTCTGAAATTCTTTAAGTCATGAATCTTCTAGCTTCAGCTCTCCGCGAATCTAAGCTATTACAATTCAATTATATACAACATTACATTCTAAGATCAGTTCTATTCTACAGATATGGTTTCTGACATCATCAAAACATTCTAGTTCCTAACATAAATCCATCATTGATGTTTGAATTGTTGAGCATTGAAGTTTAAAATTTAAATTATGGATTATAGAATTTTATTTTTATTTCATCTCAAGAAATGTTTAGCCTCGTAGGCTAAAACTCTTAAGTGTTTGATTTATGACTGTTAGTTGCACTATCATCGATTTGATATTATTTAATTTACTTTGATGGTTGAATTAATTATTTATTATTATATGCCAAGAATTGTGTACTGGTGGTGATGGCTTCAACTCATTATTCTCTACATCCCTAGATGTATGCCAAGTGCACAATGTAAACCTAATCGATTTAGTCATAAATTTCAAAATAACCACAACAAATTTGAAGATAATGAAAGGCACCAAACTAAACATTAGGGTAGTTGTTATAATGAATCGTAAAAAAGTAACTTTAACGCTCCATATACATAAAAAATTTAAATCCAAACTAACTTTTTAACCTTATCCTTGTAGTTATAATTACAACATCAAGAAGATTTTCATCACATTGATTGCAAACATAAGTAACAGAGCATTGCCACAATCAGAAATAATATTTGGGGGTTTCATTTTATTTCACATAGAGAAATTTCATGCAATAAGAAAATCATAATAGTAATACAAATAATTTTTTAATATATTGATATTAATTTAAATAAAATAAAATATAGCAACAAAAAATCATTCTAAGAAAAAGAGTCATGTAGTCGATCTCTACAAGGTCTTTTTAATAACTCCCACATATATAAAAATATTCAAAAAATTAATATATAGTACAAAATATGGAAAAAAGATTATATATAATATAAAACAATCAAAATTTTACATTCACAGTTTATAAATCAGATCAAATGTAAATTTAACATGAATTCATAACTAATACAAGTGCTAAATTTTGAATATTTGATTACCAAAATATTGAATCTTTGACTACAAAATATCAATACCAACCAAAAAAATTTATGAATTATGAATTAAAATTATTTATTTTATTTCCTAAATTATTTTAAAATAATTATTTTTTGTAGGGGGTATGGGGGTGGGGGGAGGTTGGAGCCCACCAAAGCCCCCTTGATTCCGCAACGTAACAGAGGACCAGGAAGAGTGCACATAAATAATAATTCTAACAAACGCACAATATGCGTTGCATGTTTGGAGAAAAATACATTATTAAACTTGAGATGTCTATTAATGAGGGGCGGGAGACGAGTGCTGAATCGGCCGTTGGTACTGAACCAATTGTGTTTGTATGATGAGTCTTAAATTTAACATTTCTTTGGGAATTTGGATACAAAATAATTGGATTATCTGATAATTTTAATTTATATTATATAGTGATATTTCATAAAATATTATTTTATATTTTACGACACACTTATAATTGAGGCGGCCAATCATTTCATACAAGATGTATAATTCATAAGGTAATATTTATAATTCTCAAAAATATTTTATTATATGTTTTTACAACTCATTACGATTTTTTAAATGTTTGAAAGTAACCTGTTCGAAATATTAAATATTTTTTAATATATAAAATAGAAAATAAGATGTTTGTGCAACGCATTAAAGATATGATGACTGGTCTGTGGTATATAGAAGGAAGATTATATGATTAATTTGTGGTATATTGAGCGTGTCAGTCTGAATAAAGTGCGGAATTAAATTTAAGACTCCAAGAGTATAATTAATGTATTTTAAGTCAGTTATACTTTATAAAATTATTATTTGTCTAGTAGTCTTAAAGTTTATTGTGGATATACGAGTTACCTGAGCTAACAAGTTTAAAAGTTGTATAATAAAGTGTTGGTCCCAAATCAGAGAGTATAGCTTTTGGGGAAATAGTAAGCCCAAATTTTAATCTCACATGACTTGTTGACCAAGTTAGCTGGATCAATGAAATGTGTTTGTTTATCAAGTAGGTTGCAAGCTTGTTTAACAGTTATACTCGCTGGGTTTCAAACACTTAGCAAATATTTAAACGAAACAGCAAATGACATGGATATTATAGAGGTTCAGATGTAAACAATTTAATGTCCTCTCTTCCTTCACGATGAAGGAAATTCACTAATCTTTCTTGTACACAGTGTTTGAACACAGTTTACAGTTAAGATTCTTCAGAAACAGAGGATCTTTTCTATCCTTGGTCGCATGCACGACTGATCTTCGAAGCTTTACCGGAATCAACTTCCTAGGCTTCTTGATCCGCGGGTGAAGATTTTAGTGCTCTTCGTGAACTTGGATCAGGTTTTAGTGTTGTTCTTAGGTGAAAGCTATCTAGGAACTTCTCGGTATCCTCAGCTGAAAGTTTCGGATCACCGAATTGGTCTCGAGTTAAAGACTCCGAAGATGTCTTAGAGATAATGTAGTTGGTAGATTTTTAAAAGTTTATGCACGTATCTGTAACTCTTTTCCTTGCTTCGACTCCTCTATTTATAGGTGAGATTTGAATAGTAGCTATTGTGAGACAATAGACAAATTCCTCAAAATCGGTGTCTGAAAAATGGTGTCGTTGATGTACTTGTAGCAGACTTTATCACCTCTTTATCCACTGGATATTCGGCTAAAGTTATTATCCCATTGATAATAACTGGGGACTGACTATCTTTTATGGTACGATTCGATAGGTCAGTTTTGTTGCATGTCTTGTCACTTTTGACATCTCTTTTGAATCTCAGTTGCATTAGAGACAACTGGGCTTTAAGGTTGACTGAGAACTGACTTGAGTTCTATCAACCTTTTCTCCGAAGTGTCATTTAGCTGATCTGGGTGTCAACTTTGGAATCTTCTTGTCTCTCTCTTTTTCAGATGGTCAGTTCATGAGGAATTATCAGCTGTGTTTATCACAACTGGTTGATCAGTTGTGGGCTTTATACTCACAGGTGCCAAAGTGACAGTTAGCTGTGGTATCTCACAGCTGTGTCACCACAGCTGTGGTCTCTCAAAACTTGATCTTCATAACCTTCAGGTCTTGAACTTTTACAGCTTTAGCTCTCCGCAGACCTAAGCTATTACAAATTCAATCCTATACATATTAAAATCTAAGATTAGTTCTACACTAATAAGCTGCACTAATGGTGTTTGTCATCAATCAACATACAAATATTCCTAACAATTTCCCCCGTTTTGATGATGTCAAAATTATATGCGACTGAAACAAATTTGAAGAAGTGAAGGGAATTACAAGCATACTTCCCCCTTAACATGTTCTTACTTATCTAGTTGCTTTTCTTAACATTACAAAAATATTACAAGTGTTAAGTAACTTGTTAAAAATTTTAAGTATATTGAATGCAAGAAAATTGATGTCGTTGATAACTGATCGCACTAAACTGTGCATATCCAGTTGTAGCTATGTAAGACACTTAAGTTCTTTGAGACAACTAGATATTATCATTCAAAGATAAGTGATAATCACTTTTATATATATTTTCAGTTCAATTTATATTGTACATCGAGATATAGGCTATGAAAAAAATACAATGTAAAAATATGAAACTGACTATACTATTCTTTGGCTGTGTCCCCTACCCTTTGTGTTCTGGCTGCTTTTTCAGCTGCCTTGGCAGTTCTCTTCCTCTTCCTCTTCTCTTATGCGGCCTTCAACTTCTCGTACTCTTCCTTGTTCTTTTGTAGCTGCCAATCTTCCCCCCTTTTTGACAGAATTACAAAGGGCACTGATACTCTGACTGATAACTTGAAAGCTGGAGGACATAGATTGTTGCACACTTGCCATGGCCTAAAGTAGAAGCATGGAGTCCGAGGCTAGCTGTGCAGGAGCAGCTGAGGAAGTGATGATGTTTCTGCGAGAGCAGCTTCATGGGATAGTGCAAGGTCGAGGCTGGGTGCTGGCTGCTGGACAGTGGCGGGAGCAAGTCTGGGAAACAGGTTCGTTTGCATTTTTGATGGATCCTATCTGAAAGCTGAGTTGCAGGGACTTGCTGCAAAGGCTGAGTGGCAGTCAACCATGCCGAAATGATGACCTCCTGAGGGAGAGCTATGATGTTAGGGGCAGAGGTTGACTGGGGCTGGAAGGACGAAGCAGTGGAGGAACGGTCTCGAGGCAGTTCAACAGCTGATGGTGAGGAACCAACCGAGGGTGCATCTTCAATGATCAGTCCTTCCCCCTTATTCAGATATGAGAGGCTCGATTGGGTCTCTTGAGCAGTTTCAGGCATTGAAGGAGGAGGGACATCTTCAGTCTGAGCTTTCTGGATTGGGATGACCAGAGGCATTTGATGTTGATCATGCGAAGATACATCATCAGAGCAACTGGTCTTAGCTACATCGGTTTGTTCCTTCTGAGATGGGGATTTGGCAGTTTGGGGGTCAGAAACAGCTTTCTTAACATCAGCTAGTGTTGCCAACGGGCCGATTTCGGTTCCATACTGCCAATTTGACGGTTCATTTTTTCAGGCCCTGAACTGGCCCGCCTAATATAGGTCATAGTTTCGAGTTGAACCGTGAACCGGCGATTCCGGGCCGAACCGCTGGTTTTTAATTTTCTTTTAATATTTAATATTTTATATTATAACTTGAAAAAATTAAGTTATATTTTATACTATAACTTTGAAAAATTAAGTTATATTTATACTTGAAATTGTATAAATTTTGGTGGTTTCTAGTAACTAGATAGTACTTAAAAGTTATGAATAAAAAATAAAAGGATTAACTGGGCTTGCACTTAATTTCTTACCTTAAATTAAGTTGTCTATGTATCCCTTCTTCAAAGGGAATCAAAGCCCACGTAGTTCTCTTACCTTGCTTAAATATTTCAACCATTTCTCAACCATTTGATAAATAATTAGTTGTAAATGTGGAACAATACTATAAGCATTAAATTGAGCGGTAATAATAGCACAATGATATAAAACTTTACAAGAAGTGAGATAATAAACTCCCGATAAATCCTTTGTTGCACTTGAAAAAATATTTAAAAGTCCAAATAAATTTTCACATGCATTCTAATGAGAAATATGATGGCTTTCTAAAAAATTCAACCAATAAATTTTTGTATTTTTGAGTAGCAACTAACATGTCATAAGTGAAATTCCATCTTGTACTAATATCGGTAGGAAAACATTTAGGTTTCCTATTGAACTACATTCATAATTGGTTCTATTTGTGTTTTAAATACCTTCATGCCATCTTGAACAGCTAAATTAAGAACATGACAAATACAATAAGTATGAAAATGCTTACCTTGTAAGAAGGG
>AYJT01027260.1:0-17674 GCA_001278415.1 Ocimum tenuiflorum | reverse complement strand
TTTCACCCCAAAACCTACAAAACATGGAAAAACAAGAACCAAACACAAGACGAACACAAAAAACTGATAATCGGTCAAAAACAACACAAACAAAGATTCAAACAATGACTAGATTCAATCAAAACACATGCAAAAAGACCGATTATCAGCCCTCGAGGAAGAAAAGATCGTGATGGCCAAGAGGAATAAAAAAGAGGAGAAAGGCTAGGGACAACTCCTACGTAAGCAAGGTACCTCCCAGCGCCCCCAAAGTGGGGTAGATTTTATGCTGCAAGGCATGGAGAAAGAGGAGGAAGTTCCCTCCGACGGGGACTGCCGACACCAATCTCACCCCTAAGGGTCCTTCTGCCTTTGACAAGGTGGCTACTGCTGTAAATGCCATCATCCGCAAGGGTATTCTTTCCCTCCATGCCATTCATGAGGTTTACCATTTTTCCTATATATGTCTTTATTACCTGGTTACGTAATAAAGACATATATAGGAAAAATGGATCCTAAGGGACCCCGAGGGGGTGCAACCCGCGGAGGCCATCGGTACGGTCACTTGCCTCAAAGTGATCAGGGAGCTCCGTGAGAAGTTCCCGGTGATAGATTTTGGTTTTTTGAAGCAGGCTCCTCCTCCTCCTCTTGGCTCTGATGAAGACGAAGAAGAAGAATAACAAGAGGAGGGTGGGGATAAGGAGGTGCATGTTAATAGCGTCCCTCCCTTCGAGGTTTACTCCGATGCTCCAAAGTCCAGCATCGCTCGCGAGCCTATCCCCTTTCCCCCCCCAGCCGTCTGCCTAGGGCTTTCTTTATGCTTTTATTTGTTTTCTTTATTCAAACTTGTATTCCAAACTGTTTTGTTTTGCTTTTATTCGTTTTCTTTTGTTTTCTTTATGGTTTTTTGAGTTTGAATGATTGTTTTCATCTTCTTACTGCTATTTTTTTATATAAATGAATCGAAATTGAAACGTACTAACTTGGGCTTTCAGAAGTTAAAGCTGTTGAAGGTTGTTTTCACCTCGTGGTGGATGCCAGTCGTTCCCTTGGGTTTGGCTCTTCCCCAAACATAGAAAAGAACAAAAAAGTTGTTAAAAAGTGTGCGAAGAAGTACAAATACAAGGTAATTTTTATAAAGAATTCAGTCAGGATACACGTATATGAATTTAAAATTGGAACTTTTTGAGGTACTTTGTGTTCCATGAGTAAGGGACTTGTACAGCTTCGGGGGTTTCGAGCGCATAGGTCCCGTGTCCAGTTGCCCTTGAAACCTTGTATGATCCTTCCCAATTAGCCTTCCACATTAAGTCCAAGTTTTTCGATGTTAGCCTCGTGTGTGCTGGGGAAAACCTTCCGCAGCACCCAATCACCCTCCTACAGAGTTCGAGTCGAAGGGACTTCACACAATAATACTCTACTTGTCATTGTCTGGCAAGTTGCTTGCTGCCGCGCGTTTGCGACGTTCATTTAATAAATCAAGGTTGAGAATCATTTGTTGATCATTAATCTCCAAGCTCCTCAATTCCACTCGAGGCCAGCCCTCAAAGAGTTCGCGAGATGCTACCGCTTCCTATCCATAGGCTAGTGCGAAGGGGGTTTCACCGGTAGCGCTAGAAGTTGTTGCCGGTATGCTCACAGCACCGCAAAGAGTTCTTACACCTACTTGGATTTGTGAGCCCCGAGTCTTTTCTTCAAAATTCCCACGCTCATTTTATTGGTGGACTCTACTTGTCCATTAGCTTCGGAATGCCTTGGGATTGAGTATGTTAATCTGATGCGATGCTCATAGTAGAAGTCTCTAAAATTTTGGCTGATAAATTGTGGCCCGTTGTCAGTGTGGATCTTATATGGGATGCCGAACCAGCACACCACATTCTTCTACAGAAAACTAATAACCTCTATGTCCCAAATACGGGCTAAAGCCTCGACTTTGACCCACTTCGTGAACTAGTCGGTAACTAACAAGATGTATTCTTTTAATCTGGTGCCCCACAGCACTTTCCCCACTATGTCCAAGCCCCAGCGCATGAAGGGCCATGCTGGGGTGCTCGAGTGTAACAACTCAGCCTTTATATGCAATACTCCTTGAAACCTCTGACATTGTCCGCATCCACGGGAGATCTTCTCGGAGTCTGACTTCATTGTGATCCGTTTGAGTGGGCTCGGTACGTGAGGTTTTGAGCCCCAGAGTGGTTTCCGCAACTTTCTTCATGTAGATTTTGAAGGATTTTGACACGCTCGAGATACGGACGTTGGAAAGATTGCTTATTTAATAATTCTTTGATAATCGAGAACCTAGAGGCTCTCCTTTACAATCTTGTGGATTCGCTCCTTTTCGTCGGCAAACTCCCCATCTCTAGAAAATCTACAACCTCCGTTCTCCAGTCGTCCTTTTCTTCCATGACTACCTCCACTTCCTGACTGGCGTTGATCATTGGCCATTGTATAACTAACATTGGCACGAGCCATTGCTCCTTTTTCCAGGTTCCCACAGCTAAACTCGTGAGGTCATTAGCATGAGAGTTGAATTCCCTTGAAATATGGGTTATCTGGACCATTGCGAAACCCTCGATTTTTCTTTGAGCCAAATTGAGGTATGGATGAAGCTTTGCCTGCTTAATCTGAAATTCCCCCTAGCATTTGCGATTTGATCGAAGTTCGAGGTTTGAACTCGAGGCCATAGCCACCCAGTTCTAGTGCCCATTTCATCATCCTGCCTGAATGATTTGGCTTGGCTAGCAAAGAACTGAGAGGAAAAGAGGTGATTACCTTGATTGGGAGCAATTCAAAATAAGGTCTGAGTTTTCTCGAGGCCACGACCAATATCAAAACCAATTTCTTGAGAGCACATATCGTAACTCTACCCCAGTAAGCATCTTGCTTACGTAATAGACTGGGTGCTGCTGCCCGGTGTCTCTGGTATGAGTGCCCCGCTGATCACTGAGCCGGTAACAGCTAAGTAGAGTAATAGTATTTTAATTTTGAGTGACGTCAAATACCATTAGCATAGGATCAAGCTTAGATTGTAATCACTATATAGCATTATTGATGTAATAGCTTAGATCTAGAAGAGCTGAAGACCACAGCTGTAAGGCGAAGCTCAAAGCAACCAGCTGCAAGCTATAGAAGACCACAACTAAGGGAAGATCCTAGCTATGAGAAACACAGCTGAGCTGACAGATCATTCATGAACTAACCTACTGAGAAAGAGAGAGGCAAGAAATCTCAAAAGTTGACATCCAGATCAGCTAACTGTCACTTCGGAAAAAAGATTGATAGAAGTAAATTTCGTTCTTAGTTAACCTTAAAGCCTAGTTGTCTCTAGTGCAACTGAGATTCGAAAGAGGAATTCAGAAGCGACAAGACATGCAGTAGAGCTGACCTACCAAAATGTACCTTAAAAAAGTACTCAATCCCCGGTTGTTATCCAGTGGATAATAACCTCAGCCGATTATCCTCCGGATAAAGAACTGATAAAGCCTTCTGCAAGTACATCAATGGCACTATTTTCAGACACCAATTTTGAGGGATTTGTCAGTTGTGAGACAATGAATACTATTCAAATCCGTCATCTATAAATAGAAAAGTCGAAGCAAGGAGAAGGAGTTGCAAACTACTGATTCTAAGCCATCTGAAATCATCTATGATCTAACTCTCTTTAACCTCTCAAGTATTTCTGACCACTCTAACTCGAGACCAATCCGGTGATCCAAAGCATTCAGCTGAGGATACCAAGACGTTCTTAGATATCATTTATCTAAGAACAACAACAAACCCGATCCAAGTTCCTAAAGAAAACTAAAATCTTCACTAGCAGATTAACGAAGCCTAGGAAGTGGATTCTGGTAAAGCTTCGAAGATCATCTGTGCCTGCGATCAAGGATAGAAGAGTTCCTCTATTTCAGAAGAGTCTTAATTATAAACTGTGTTCAAACATGGCGTACAAGAGAGATTAGTGGATTCCCTTCATTGGAAAGAAAGAAAGGACGTAGGATTTTTCATATCCGAACCACTATAATATCCTGTGTCATTTATTGCTTTTCCTTTATACATTTGCCAAGTGCTTGAAACCCAGTTACCAAGTAGTAGCTGAGTATAACTATTAATGAACCTAAAACCTATCCGATAAACAAACACATTTCCTTGGCCCAGCTGACTTGGTCAACAAGTCAGTTGAGATTTTAAATTTAGGCTCTTTATTTTCACAACTATTTTATTAACTAACGCTTTCACAAAGCATATACCTCTTATTTGAGACCAACAAGTGGTATCAGAGCAGTTGGTCCAAAAGACTAACTGTTTTTTGGACACTTAGGATGAGATCCAATTTTCCAAGTGTTTGTCTGTTGCAAGTAGGTTATTATAAAGATTATATAAAGATGGCATCGACCCATTTGCCAAAGTCTTTGGTGAAGAATTATACAAGCTGGAAGAGGCGAGTCAAAACTCATCTTCTCAGCCAGCATGAAGATGTGGTCAGTGATCGAAGAAGGTCCCCTTAAGATCCAGAAAGTCAATACCAACCACACTAACCCGATCAGCCAAAATATGTTGAAAGCCTCATGTGGAATGGACGTCCGATGATAAGAGGCATCATCAACTGGAATAACTGGCCCGAGATATTCTTTTCTCCACGCTTAACAAGAAAAATGAAGAATGTGGAGAAATGTGAATCGGCCATGAAAATCTGGGATTTCCTTGAGGATCTGTGCAGATCAGCAACAAACTTCAGGTTTGCGTAGAAAAATATGAATCATTTGCTATGCTGACTTGAGAATCTATGATGTAGATGGAGGCTCAGTTTAACTCCATAATCAGTGAGCTGTCAGCTCTTGGAAGATCATATCCAGTAGCTGAGCTCAATGCAAAATCTTGGTGCGCATGCTAAGAGACGACTATCTAGAAAGGTCACGATATTGAAGGAATGTGATCTCTCAAAGATGCCGACGAAGGATGTGTTCTCCTCTCTACGAGCACATGAGTTTGACCTAGCTCAGCTGAATGAGCATGAAGCGAAGAAGGATACCTAGCAACTAGCAAAGCTGGAGGATGTTGCCCTCTTCGTCAAGAAGAAGTTCTCGCCCAGAAAGCAGCAAAAGTCTCAGTTTACAACTCTCGCAACTATAACTATCAAAAAACCGTTCACCTCTTCTGAGAGAACCTCCGCCAGCACAGTTCATGAGTTGGAGGAGCAGATGAGGATCCTCACGAAGAAGCTTGATAAGGCCAAGCTGAAGGCTCAAGTTGCTGATGAAAGGAAGTTCAACAAGTCGCAGTACCAAAGACGACATCGACGGATATGTTTTCAATATAACTCTCCTAACGATCTGAAATTGGACTTTCCACAGATTGGAAAGGAAGAAAGAGTGAAGCTGAAGAAGAGCTTCCAAAGAAGGGTCTCAACAGCCTATGCTAAGGCCATGCTGATAAGGACTAAGATGCCCGACATCGCATATGATGATAAAGTCCTTGAATCAGACTCTAGCAATAGCTCCGATGAAGAGGAGCAACTTTTCGCATTTATGGTTGACATCAAAGAAGAAGAAGCTAAAACTGCTATGACCTCAACTGAGGATGAGGTAACTGAATCTTTCCAACCATTACATATGCATGAGCATGAAACTAAGGACTTGGAGTCATGTCATTCTGATTCCGAGGACCTAACTTTAGAATCCCTCTCAAAGGATCTCAATTATATGTGCACTTTGCAAACTAAAATTTCTCATGAAAATGCTTCTCTCAAGGAAAAAGTTTTAAAACTGATAGTTGCTGGAAAGTGCTCAGTCACTAACAGCTGCCATTGAAAAACTAAGGGCAGAAAACTCAGTTCTCTCAGATGAGTTAGAATCCCTAAAATCCAAAAATCTCGAGCAAGATAAAATCCTTGTATCCTTTAAGAGGAGCGTGAGAGACTTAGAGCATCTCAGTAATATCCGAAAACCATGCACTATAAAGGGTGAGTTAGGTCATGACCCATTCGCTTTGAATGACAAAACAAACTTATGCATGAATAAGGATAAGGAGAAGATAGTTTTTCTCCAAGAGAAAACTCTAACTGGTTAGCCATCCAGGCCAGCTGCAACTCCCAAAGTTGCACAGCAACAGAAAGAATAGCAGACTACAAAACCAATTGCCCTCTAAAAAGCTGTAAAGCTCAGGGAAACTCAGCTGCCTAGGGCACCAGCTTTTGCTTACCTTAGTTGTGCGAAAGCAAGCTGGAGTCACCCCAATGCTGCTAAGTCAGACTGGAGCACCCGCAAGGGACGAGACTTAGTTATGCTGAATATAGCCGAGAGATTGAGAGAACCAACCGTCAAGGGCTGGAATATCAACCCAAAAAGCCCATGACAATTGTCCGAGGGTCAGGTCCTCGAGGTTACGTTAAAAAGTCAGTTCCAACTAGGAACCCAACTACTCAACGTAACTCACAGGAACATGTACGTTCTAGCAAAAAGTATTACGACCGCATGTATTTTCAATGAAGGATGAAAAAGAAGGCAGTAAAAGAAGCTGCCCAGGAGGTCAAAAAGATTAAAATTAAGCAATTATGGATCCCCAAAGAGTTCATCAAACCTGCTGACCATCAAGACCTGAAGTAAGACGGGTACCTTAATCATCCTCTCTGTGACTGCAGATCACAGAAGAAGAGAGCTAACTGCGAAAGAGAGAAGCTGAATTGTGGATCTTGGATAGCGGCTGCTCAGGTCATATGACTTATATCAAGAATATCATGTCAGACATCAAGCCAATCAATGGTCCATCAGTCATATTCTAGGATGACTCTAGAGGAAAGATCGACACAATTAGGAGGAGTAACCCTCAATGGTGTCTCACTTATGGAAAACCTCAAGCACAACTTAGTGAGCATCAATCAACTTGGAGAGCATGGATACAAGAAAGTATTTGCCAAGAACGAGTGTTTGATCAAGAATTGCATCTCCAAGGAAATCATCCTCCGGGGTGATTAGAAAAGGAGGACTTTACATCGTTGACTAGAACAGCGGAAGCCCCAGCAATTGCTTAGTATCACGTAGTTCAATGGAGACCAGTTGGCTTTGGCACAAGAGGTTTAATCACCTCAACTTCAAGACCATCAATTATCTTGTAAAGCATAATTTCGTCGAAGGGCTGCCAGCAGAGTTCATGAAGAAGGAAGGAGTTTGCGGTGCTTATCAGCTTAGAAAGTAGACAAAGACCTCATCCAAAGGGACATTTATCGAGCCAAGCACTTCTACAGTCCTAGAGCTTCTTTACATGGATTTGTTCGGGCTGGTTACTCCCCAATCAGTTGGAGGGAATAGCTTCACCATGCTGGTGATCGATGACTTCTCCAAGTTCACTTGGGTGGAGTTCCTATGGAGCAAAGCTGAGTTGAAGATAAAACTGTCATAGCTGATTTTGAAGGTCCAGAACTAAAAGGGTTGTAAAGTAGTCAGAATCAGATCGGACAATGAGACAGAGTTCTGCAACAGACCAGTGATGGACTTATATGCGGAACATGGGATTAGTCATGAGCATTCAGCTCAAAGGACACTACAAAAGAATGGCCTTGCAGAGAGAAGGAATTGCACGTTGATGGAAGCTGCCAGATCGATGTTATCTGAGGCCAAGATAGGACAAAGCTACTGGGTTAAAGCCATCCGCGCAGCTTGCTACACTCAGAATCATAGCTCCATCAACCTACGGCTCAATAAAACACCTTATGAGGTGTATAAGGGTTGTAAGCCATCTCTGACTTATTTAAGAGCTATTGATTGCCCATGTAATAATCACAATAATGGAAAATCTAACCTAAAGGTGATGAGGGTATATTCCTTGATTATGGATACCCCTCTCACAAGGCGTTATTTTTTATGAGTCTACTCTAGTGCGCAGAACACTACAGAGCTAACCTTGAGCCACCCGAAAGCCGATGAAGCTGAAGTTCAATTAGCAACACCCGTGGTGTGCAACTAACTAAACCAGCTAGGAATACCTCTAGAACCATAACTCAAGACTCAGCTTCCTCAGTCGGAGTCTAAACAACTGAGAAGGTCTGTGATACAGAAGTTCTCGCTTAGACCTTAAAAGAAACAAACATTCATGATCCAACAAAAGGTGTAACTGAAGTAGGGGGAACCACAATTCAAGATGGAGGCTAGGCTCAAGATAGCACCGTAGCAGTTGATCTACCTCTAGTTCAACCCAGTCCAGCTGGAGAACCAACTGAGTCATCAGCTGAGAAGGACTTAGCCACTAGAACCCATTTCTTCGATGAAGAACTGAGATGGAGACAACAACTAGAACACCAGCTCTGTGCAAGAGAGCTGAGATGGAGAAAACCACTGAAATCCCAGTTCTTGAAGGAAGAACTGTGACAAAAGGGATCCAGCTTAACAATCTTGTTGATATTCCAGTCACAGCTGCCCCCATCAACGCAGCCGAAGATCAATAAATCTCTTCTGAAGTCATCCAACCACCCCTATGGCTGAGGAATCATCCAGTTGAAGACGTACTAGATGACCCAGTAGATCCAAGCTGGAGGAAGATCTCGCATCACCAGACTAGATCAGAGCTCTACAAGAGGAGCTAGCTGAGTTCATCTGTTACAACATTTGGTACTTGGTGGATCGTCCAACTAACTAGCTCGTCATTGGTACAAAATTGATTTTCAAGAATAAAACGGATAAGAATGGGATCGTGACCCGAAACAATGCTCGACTAGTTGCCAAATGATATGCGAAGTGCAAAGAGATCGACTGTGAGGACACCTTTGCTCTAGTTCCGAAGCTTGAAGCCATTAGGCTATTTTTCGCTAATGTAGCTCATCACAACTTCATAGTATACCAAATGGATGTAAAGAGTGCATTTCTCAATGGAGAGCTATTCGAGGAGGTTTACGTGGAATAGCCACCAAGGTTTGAGTAAGATGACAAGGTATACAGGCTAAGGAAAGCTTTGTATGTCCAAAGCAAGCTCGTAGAGCTTGGTATGAGACCTTGTCTCAGTTCTTTATGAAAAATGGATTTCACAAGGGGAAGATCGGCAGGATTCTCTTCTGCATTGAAGATGATAGGAACATACTTTTGGTCCAGATATATGTTGATGACATCATCTTCGGATCCAGAAATCCAGATCAGTGCGAGAAGTTTGCCTAACTAATACAAGACAACTTCCAGATGAACATAATGGGAAAGATGTCATACTTCCTAGGGCTACAAGTCAAGCAGATGCCCGAAGGTATATTCATCAACCAGGAAAAGTATATCCGCAATGTCAGACTTTCTAGGACTGACACTCCACGGAGAAGGTGATCCCACATCTTACAGAGGAGTCATCATATCCCTATTGTATCTAACTGCTAGCCGACCGGACATCTGCTATGCAGTTGGAGCATGTGCGAGATTTCAAGCCAATTCGAAAAAGTCGCACATGGATGCAACTGTGAGGATAACAAGATAATTGAAGGGTACAGAAACCTTTGGGATTTGGTATCTCAGGGATGACAGCTTGAATCTGAAAGGATATTCAGAGTCAGACTTTGGAGGTTGCAGAATTGACAGGAAGAGTACCAGTTGAATTGCAAGTTCCTTAGTCATAAGCTGATTTCGTGGTTCAGCAATAAGCAACATTTAGTTGCAACCTCAACAGCCAAAGCAGAGTATGTAGCTGTTGGAAGCTGTTGTGCGCAGATGCTTTGGATCAAGCAGCAGTTGAGGGATTATAAAGTTGCAACTGAAGCTGTACTGATATTCTGTGATGACAACAATGCTATTAATATCACACAAAACTCAGTTAATCATTGAAGAACCGAGCACATCAACATCTGACACCACTTAATCAGAGATCATGTCGAGAAGAAGGATGTCTCTATAGTTTATGTGAAGACTGAAGATCAGCCTACTGACATCTTCATAAAGCCTCTTCAAGAGACCAGATTTAGATATCTTTGTACCCAGCTCGGGCTGTTAGAGCTGGATATGGTAGCTGAAGAAGATTGAAGAAATTTGGCTAAGTATAGAACAACTTAGTCAAAGCTCTCAGTTGTCGGTTAGACAGCTGGAGGGTAATTGAGTCCAAGCTTTCGATTATCATATAACATTTTAATGACAAGTTCGCATCAGTCAGCTGAGTCTAAGCTCTCCACTGCGAACTATGTACTGACCAAGGATACTATTGGGTATTAGGTTGATCACTCTGAGTGGGACGCCTAACAACTAATCACTTATCAGTTGCTTAGTGGGATGACAGCTGCGTCCAACCTCTCAGCTGTATGTAAAATTTTGAAGGTTTTGTTGAGCAAGCCCTAGAAGAACTAAGTCCAAATTCTCAGTCATTAAGTTCATAATTCAAGGGGAATATATGTTGAAGGGCATTAATTTCTTCCGACCTTATGTTATTAATTTCAAAATTTGAATAACATTAATGCACATTAAATGTGACTATGACCAGCCGAAGGGGAGATCCAGCAGCAAGCTGCCACATGAAAAGTGGCTAACACGATCGGACGTGCCCGGAACCGCCTTATCACATGACCTAAGTTGGTAAATCCTGTCCGTTCAATCCTACTCTATGGTTTGAATCTCAGTTGTCGACGGATTCAAACCTTGCTATAAAAAGAAGTTGATCATGCATAATCATATTTTACGATCCTCTGTATTCCCAACCTTCCTTTTACAGAAATCCCCAAATCTCCTTCGAAACCCAACCCTGAATCCTTTAAACCTTGAAATCTAATCCAATGGCTTCCATCGCACCAGATCAATCCGTCCAAAACATTCCAGAAGTCATTAAACTGGCCACACTAACTTCTATTTCCAAATCAAAATCTAGAGAGCTTACGAATGCCGAGAAAAGGCAATGCAGATTGAGAAAAATAAGATTCTCAATCTGTTTCTGCTCAAAAAACAATATGCCGACTATCCAGAGCCTGATGAGCGTCTCGAAAGGAACCTTGTTGCCGAGTACTACAAGAGAGCTTTCATTTAGGAGGATTCTCAGGCCTTCGTCACGAAAGTCTATGGCACCAAAATCACCATATCGCCAGCATTCCTTGCCCAACAATTCGGGTTATCTCAGGAAGGTGTCTACATTCCCACCTACCTCGCTGACTACACGAAGCCAGAAGAAACCCATTGGAACTATTTGAATGACATCTCCAAAATGGGTCAGATCTAGTTCAAGCTGCAGACTCCGAATGGCTCCTTGAAGCCCATCTACCAGATCTTGTTGGATATAGTGAACCAAGGGATCGTGTGCAATCTCAGAATAAAATCGAAGCTGTCAAGAAGGAAATAAAAACTGATGATAGTCATCAATGATGGAAAGAAGGCTAACTGGGCTGAGTTCATCTATGACAAGAGGATAGAGAACATCAGCTGAAACCACACCATCCAGAGCACACATGTTTTTGAGAAAGATGTTCATTTTGGGCTTGCCTTTAGCCACATGATTAAGGCTGTGATGTCAGTAGTAGGCCCAGGAGAAGAATTGGGGATGTACGACTTTATCCCCCGAATCAGCCAAGAAGAAGCCCAATCAAGACAAGAAGGCTAAAAGACCATAGAAGCCTATTGTACAAACAACTTCCGATGATGAGTACAACCCCCCTCTCCGAGCCATGATGCAGGCCGGATGGTGGCCACAGTGGTTGAATTGGAAACCAGCTCTGAGAGAAGAGAAGTTGAAGCAGCTGCTCAGAAGGCAGTTGAGGATGCAAAATTCAAGGAGATGGAGGAGGTACTGCTAAGTGAAAGAAGAGTTAGTAATAAGGGTACTTCTACCCCAGCAAAGAAAAGGTCCCATGTGACGTTAGCTCAGAGAGATACAGCCTTGACAAGCAAGTCAAAAAGCCAGCTGCCAAGGTGTAAAAGAAATAAAAAGCAGAGACTGTGAAGAAGCCAGCTGCTCCGAAGAAAGTGAAGAGAAAGATGCAGCTATCTAACAGCTATTGGGTATCTGGAACAGATAATAGATGAGGGAATCGAAGTCGACAGTCCACCTGAGGGATCAACATCAACATCACTATTGGGATCAAAGGCTTGATGCATTTTCAACTGCTCCTACTGAAGACTCATGATCCTAATACCCCCATCCAGTCTTCCATTTGAATTTCATAGATTTCAGAGGATCTCCGACTGGTGTCTACCTCTCCTACCCTACGACTGTAACACCCTTTATTTTAATTCTGTTAATTATAATTTTTACAGTAATAATCAATCCATAATAAGTGACTAATTAGTCCAAGACTAACGTGCCTAAATTAATTACAGTATTACTTAATTAGGTAGATTATGTTGAGAAGATTTTAGAAAGGGTTCCGAACTTCTAATCGAACACCCGTAGTAAAAGATATCACAGTTATAAGTTTTACCAGAAAAACTGTCGGTATTGAGGATGTCATATGCCTAAGTTATCGAGCATGACCAGAGATGTCGAGAGATTTTGATTTATCAGTTAATAATTTATTTTTGATATGTTAGTTCGATCAAGATTAAAATCAAATAATTAAATATCGCTTATTGGGTTGGAGATAGTAAAGCAACTCGCATGTGTCATCAATTTCGTCTCCACTCCCACCCTCTCTCCTATAAATAAAGGAGCAGCCCTCCTTCATATCCACCTTTCGAAAACATAGCGAAGCTCTTGCGAATTCATGAGCCAACCCTCGTCTAGCACATCAAATCCAAGGGGAAGGATTGATGGGAGTGCAAGCCATCATTGTAAATAGCATATAATCTCGTTTTAAGGTGAAGTCCTAACTTCTCATTTTCTTCAACACTCAAGATCCATGCTTTTCCCATGCTAGAAATCATGATATGATGCTTGTTTACTTGTGCTAGTATCCTTTCAAAGCTTCCTATTCATTCTATCATGATTTGAAGCATTAAACCTAAAACCTTAGTTTTTCATGACTCTCATTTGATACCTTTGGATGATAGTATGTTGATTTGACCATCTAAGACCCTTAGTTTGAATATTTGGAACCCATTGGTGCCTTCATTGTGAGATTTTGACTAAAAATATGAAAATCACGAAAATTCCCGAGAGTTTCCAGGCCGGTAGGACGGTAGAAAGAGGGAATCATTCCGTTTTGTAAATTAATTTGGTTGTATATGGATACATTGATCACTTTTTGTATGGATGCATGAATTTTAGATACTGGCACCTTAGCTCAGTACTATGATGATGTTAGTTATAGGACACCAACATCATGTATTGTATTGAGACCTTCTCTTTTGATTTGAGTTCGCTGACAGAAACTGTGTAAAGTGATAGATCCCTTTTCTATGAGATATGTATATGGGACCTGTTATTATTGCTATGTTGATCTTTGATTGTTACTGTTATTGTTAAACCTTTGCTTTGTATTATAGCATCATTCAAAACCAGACGTGAATCACTATCTATGTGTATGCATTCATTTTGAGAATATGATAAAGAAAATATGAGATAGCATGACATACTAACATTTATGCTATTACTATTGTTGCTATAGTAATACGATGATGCCCTTGATATTATTTATGTTTGAGCTCGAAACCTGAGTAGCAATAATTACAGAATACCGAGGAGAAAGATAGTGAGACATATGGAGAAAATCCCGAGCCTGATGTTCCATCCGTAGAAAATAACAATCCTGAGCCCAACTCCGAGGTACAGGCTGAAGAAGGATCCGTAGCTCGCACTGCTCTGCAGCATAACCGTAGGATTCGTAATATTTTCAAGAGACAGGATCTACCTAAGTTTAATGGAACGGGTGAACCCACTGAAGCTGAGGACTGGGTTCGAGCAATAGGAAAGATTTTCAACTTTTTAGAATGTTCAGATAGGGAAAGGATTGTCTGTGTCACTTATCAGTTGGTTGGAGGAGCTAATAGATGGTAGGAGGATTTTCAGAAAGCAATGACTGAGGAACAGATTGCAGTGCTCACTTGGAACCAATTTAAGGACCAGTTCTTGAGAATTATATCTCTTTAAACTACCAACAGAAGAAAGAGGTTGAGTTCCACAATCTGCGTCAGGGTAAGTTGTCTGTGTCGCCTTATGACCGTCTTTTCAGTGCACTGTCAAGGCAAACTTTAATTTATGTGGATACTGATGAGAAGAAGGCTAGGCATAGCCATGACGGACTGAAACCTAAGATCCATATACCTTTAGTTAGCCTTGGAAAGTTGTCCTATAAGGAAACCCTTAACCGAGCCATGGAAGTGGAAGCCCCCTTACCCGAGGACAAAGGACCTGTTGTACCCAGACAAGTTAACCAAAGTCACGGAAATAAGAGGACATGGGAGGAACACTCCAGCAATCATAATTGGTATTAAAGTGGCTCATGAAAAGTTTGGCAAGGAAACCCGTACCATCAGCCACTGCTTATGCTACCCTCGAGCCATAATAACCAGCACTTTGGAGGTTTTAGAACTGGTTAGAATTCTGGTGGGAATCAGAGGACCCAAAATGTGAATGTTTGTAACCGATGTGGAAGGATCCACAAGGGAGAATGCTCAGCTATTAGCAATGGATGTTTTAAATGGGGTTGCACAAGGCATTTTTCCAAACACTGTTGCCGAGGAAATCAAGGGGTAATGCCAGGCCAGAATGGACAAGGGCAACAACTGAGGGCTATGCAAGCTCAACAACAACTAAAGAGTGTCTAGCCACTACAGCAGCACCCGCCCCGGGGACTCCTCTAGAGGATATACTTAGGACCGTGGTACTAGACCAAGGAGACAAGTGGGAAAGGATTCTATTGTTAATAGAATTTGCATATAATAACAGTCATCAGTCGATTATTGGAATGGCGCCTTATGCGGCTCTGAGTGGAAGAAAATGTCAATCTCCACTCTATTGGGATGAAGTGGGAGAGAGGAAGGTACTTGGTCCTTATGCCATAGCTTAGATCATAGAAATATTTTGAAAATATCCGTGATCGCATCAAGGAAGCTCAGGATAGGCAGAAGTCCTATGCAGACACAAGGAGGGCTAAGTTGAGCATTGAGGTTGGAGATAAGGTATTCCTTGAGATATCACCATCAAAGGGAATCATTAGGTTTGGTGTGAAGGGAAAACTCAAACCACGTCCTTGGACCTTATGAGATACTTGAGAAAGTAGGAGTGACCGCCTACGGGTTAGCACTGCCGCCTAGTCCACAACATTTTTCACGTGTACCAGTTAAGGAAGTACGTGTATGATGACAAGCATGTGATTATGCAAGAAGTGGTATCCCTTACCCCAGAGTTACGGTACGAAGGGAAGCCTGAAGCGGTGTTAAACCGAAAGATCCAACAGTTAAGGAACAAAGAGATACCCATGGTGTAAATTTTGTGGAGACACCATGGGATTGAGGAAGCTAAATGGGAATTGGAGACCGCGATGCGAGAGATGTACCTAGATTTGTTTCAATCAGTCTAGCAAATTTTGAGGATGTAGCACCCAGAATGTAATACCCCATATTTAAATTTCGTTAAATATAACTATTACAGTAATAACCGGTCCACAATGAGTGACTAATTAGTCTAAGACTAACGTCCTTAAATCACTTGTATTATGATTTAAAAAAGTAGATTATGTTGAGAGTATTTCAAAAGTGATTCTGAAATTGTAATCGGACACCTGTAGCAAAAGATATCGCAATTATAAGTTTTTCTGGGAAAACTGCTGGTGTTGATGATGTCATAATCCCAAATTATCGAGCATGACCCGAAATGTATAGAGATCGTGATTTATTGATTAATAATTTCTTTTTGTTATGTTAGTTGGATCGGGATTAAAATGGGATAATTGAAACGTCGTGTATTAGTCAGAGATAGTAAAGCAACTCGCACGTGTCATCAATTTCGTCTCCACTCCCACCCTCTTTCCTATAAATAAAGGAGCAGCCCTCCTTCATTTCCACCTTTCCAAAACATAGTGAAGCTCTTGTGAATTCATTCCTCGATCAATACTTAGAAAATTTCACAAGCCAACTATTGTCTAGCACATCAAATCGAGAAGTGAGGATCCATGCTTTTCAAGGTGAAGCCCTTACTCCTCATTTTCTTCAAAACTCAAGATCCATGCTTTCTCATGCTAGAAATCATGATATGATACTTGTTTACTTGTTCTAGTATCCTTTCTGAACTTCCTATTTCATTATATCATGATTTGAAGCGCTAAACCCAAAACCCTAGTTTTTCATTACTCTAATTTGATGCTTTCAGATGATTCTATGTTGATTTTGAGCACCTAGGACCCTTAGTTAGAATATTCGGAACCTATTGATGCATTCATTGTGAGATTTGTACCAAAAACACAAAAATCACGAAAATTCCCGAGAGTTTCCAGGCCAAATGTTTGATCGGTCCAATCGAGCTTGAAGATCGGATCGATCAACCCTTCGATTGACTTGATCCGCCAAGAACATTAAGAATATGCCCAGAAACTTGAAGATCAACCGGATCATCTTTGAAGATTGACTTGATCGATCAAGACCATTTAAATTTACCCAGAAAAGTCTTTCGCCTCGATCCTAAGCCGAATCGACCTTATTGATCGACTCGATCAAGATATGATCGGCCCGATCCTCTTCAATTTTTGATTGAGTCCATCCTAGCTTTGACTGGCCTTTAACACGTAGACCCGACCTGCCTGATCGGCCTAATTATGCATCTTTTAATTTTAGCAATCCGAACCTCGATGAACCTCAAAATTTATTTTACAATCAGCCCCATCGGCCCTCTGATCGACCCAATCAATCTCTAAAACCTTGGATCCCTCGATCACTTACCTCAATCCAGTCCTATTTCAAAATATACACATGATCGGCCTGATCAGGAATTTGTTCTTAATTAATTTATATCGTACACCCTTCATTAAACCACTACTTGTTTCGCAAGCAATCCAATCCAGTAACTTACTAATTTGAAACCTTATCAGCAACCATCAAGGATTCCATAACCCTAAAGAACTACCACTCATACTTCACCTAATCATTTTTCCAACATACCGAATGTTCCTTTTATCTTTATATCTACATCTTGTA
The DNA here is from genome assembly GCA_001278415.1 of Ocimum tenuiflorum. Lineage (NCBI taxonomy): Eukaryota > Viridiplantae > Streptophyta > Magnoliopsida > Lamiales > Lamiaceae > Ocimum > Ocimum tenuiflorum. The sequence goes on along the minus strand of AYJT01027260.1, from coordinate 692 downwards.
CAATCCTATTTTATAACTAAATGAATGCATTTGGAAAAGTATAAAAAACCTTGACTCTAATTCTAAATCGAGAAACTCTTTTGAATCCCATTAATATCCCGAGTATTCAACCGAGATTCCGCTCTGACCTAATAACGAAGAATATTACATAAATATTTAATATCCACAACTCATGAGATACGCTATGTATACTTAGTACGCCGTTAATGATAACTCGATGTTGTACTCACCCCGTGATTTCGTGAAGGTACTCATCTCATCGAGGGAGCTGTTGAGCAGATCCCACCCGCATACACTTGAGCTTAGCTAGGACGTGAGGCGAAATTTCTTATATATATAAAACAACTCAACATGCTTTTATTGCAAAAATCTCTAAACACTGTATTGTTTGAACTTAAATTGTTAGCACTTAATTGTTTTTACATAATATGATTTTGTTCATGTAGGATTTTGTTCCCTCTGCGTGCTTGAGCTAAGAAAATCGGTAGGGTGAGACCAGCGGGTGTTGGTGACTTATTTACGATTCGGGTCTTATCTGCCCATAAGTAGGCAAGATTAGTGCACCGTGGGTGGTGTTATGATTCGAATTTGACCCTAGCATAATGGGAGCACCGTGATTGCGTGAGTAGGCCTCCTCCACAGATCACCTTTATTTATGCAGAGTGGTTGACGTGATGAATGATAATGTGATA
>AYJT01027214.1:0-10533 GCA_001278415.1 Ocimum tenuiflorum | reverse complement strand
TCCTCCCCCTCACTCTCTCTGTGTCCAACTCCGAGCCCTACTCACTCTCTTTACTACTACTACTGATACCCCCCACATCCTCGACCTCCTGCTCACCTTCCTGCCCCACTTTAGGAACGTCCTTCACCTACCTCCTTTGAAAGATCCCTCCACGAGTGGACCCCGGTGATATCTGCGTAGAAGTAGGTAATGACGCCCTCCTTCCAATCCAATCCCCAGACTCCTCAATTTGGGTCATCCTTTCTTTCTCTTTCAGAGAAAGCTCGGGGTATTCGAGACCTGGTATCAAAGCAGAAAAGCACCAACAAAATAGGCATCAACATAAATGAGACAAAAATGCTACAAATGTTAGAAGGGGAGGGTTAGAATTTTACGACCAAGGAGGATGCAATGACGGCAGAGAGCAGGCTCCGAATGAGGAAATCCTAGGTAGAAAAAGGACTCCTTTCACCCACTAAAATTAGAGGGAAGTTTTTTGATTATGGGGGAGGGGTTGTCGTTCCACTTAGTTACAGAGTATTAACTCTCATTTCTAACTACTTTCAATCGGTAGAAGTACATCCACTCTTCGAGCATGGGTTCACCCAGGCCCTCAGAGCATAATAGTACCAAAAACCCTAAGGCAGCCATCTACCCTGCCGGAGCTAACTGCGTTGGGGCAATTTGGTAGTGGGCTAGGAGTTTGGCAAAAAAAGAGGTGAAGGGATAGGTGGATCTCGAATCTAAACAAATAAGCTGGAAATGCAATATAGCATTTCGGCGGGCTATGACAACGTTCACCATCGCCTAGAGCTCTAAAGACGAAATGATCAGTATTTATTTCAAATTTCTTAAAAAATTCTTCTAGGGACGCACGGGTTTTCTTAGAAGCTAAATCAACTAATGAATCCCTAAGCGGCATGATGTTAAAAGCAGGAAAATGCAAGGGAAAAGGAGGGGGACTGACCGGATTTCTTGTAGAACCTAAAGCAACAAAAGACTGCAAAGAGGACGCTGAACAGTGTGAGAACGTTTCAAATTCAAAAAGTTTCGAACAAGGGCAGAAATGAGAGTTTCTCCTCTTTTTATGCGCCCAGAATCTAAAACGTCTCTCTGTAAAATGACACCTTTTCAATGCACTCGGGGATCGCGATGCTTCGCCAATCAGATTTCTACCCGAATAATTGGCTTCACAAAATTCATTCGAAGCCATGGACATTGACACTCTCGAAGTCCGACAATATAATCTCGAGAACGGCACATTATGTTCATCCATATTGGTCTTGGGCCAACACTCATAACATGCATCCACTCCAACCCTGGGATTTGTAATTGATAACACGGGGCTCGATCCTAGAATCTCGGAGCCTGTAACTCACTCCTGATCAATGAAATTCGTAATTATTATATCAAAGCCCATGAGTATTATCTCTTTCGCTCAAAACTCAGGGCTCGATATCAAAATATAAAAGCCGAAGTCTACGATCTTCTCACTTGGGGCTCGATCACCAGTCAGGGTTCTACGAGTTATTAATCTCGACACAGTATTCAGAGCTCTATAACTAATCCAAAAATGCTATTTTAAGACATTCTTCAACAAATTACCGGGGATATTTGTCTTCGATAAATGTGATCAAAGCTCACTATTGCTCCAAAATATAGCCTTGCGCTATCATTATGCATGACTCGGGGCTCCTGCTGAGTAATCCCTCTATTATCCCCGAGCCAGCTCTCGATCCCTTAATCGAGTACCTCTATCAATGCTCTCGAGTTGGCCCCTCGATCGAGATAGCACCAATGCACCAATAAACATCATCTAACTCTTGTCCCAATGCATAAAAACATACTAACTGCAGGTCCTAGGTCCACCGCATTAGGATGACTAAATTCCCCTTTGCGTTGCCGCTTCGTGCGATGCGTGGGACGCCACAATACCTCTGTCGCTTACCTTCTGTACCAACATGTAAAAATAATCGAAGACTATCCTAGTATTCATATTTTACCCCGTGCAATGCGTGGTACGCCACAAGACCTCTATCTCTTGCCTAAGGGATTGACACGTAAAAATGCTCAAGAGCTTCTCCTAGTACTTGTACTTCCGCTCCGAGCAATGCACGGTGAAACTGCAAAACCTCTATCGTTTACAACTCGTAATGACATGTAAAGTACTCGGAGCCCCTATCATGAGTATCCATGCTCTGGGATGACCCATTCCTCAGAGGGTAAACTGATGAGCCTCAGCCGCTCACGGCTCCTCTGAAAACACTACGGGCCTTAGCGCGTAAGCTAAAATTTACTAGCTGGACTTCTAATCTCTGGGTTAATCAGCTCCCCAAAGGAAATCTATGTCTCCATGGCTTCATACAGCCTTCCCAAACAGTATCAACTGTGCACATCCAAAGCGTCTCAGGCCTTGAACTGGCGAAAAACTCGAACTCATCTCATGCCACTCGGCAGGTATAAATTACTCCATTAATCTCTCTTGAATATTCCATACCTCACCTCCTTAACTTGGGGTTGGCCACCTTGTGAGAGGAATTGTTTGCCAAATCTTAACAGAAATCGCAAATTAGCAACAACGACTCACAACCTGAACCTCATTTCGAAAGCAGGTAAAATACTATTTGAATGTATATTTTGGCTAACTCTGTCTCTCGTAGGTATGTGTCCACGAACCAAATGACTTGATCCATGAAGACACGGGGCTATTTTTCAGGGACAAAATATTCATTCAATCTCAACCGTTGATCACAAGGTTAGAATACCAGCTTCATGGGCATCGCCTCGAACTCCAGCCACTCGAAGGGGTTCTCGAAGACCCTTATGGCTTTGTAGCCCCCCATCGATGGATTTAGCACGAACATTCTCTCTTCAAGTCCCATCAGGGTTCGAATCTAGCACGAGTGTCAGGCTTCGAAGCCCCTTCGGACCTAGCATCAAGATTCCTAGCGCGTGCAGCCCACGTGCCGAAAGGATCCAGAATGATTCCTTTGCTGACTCAGCATAGGAAAGAATGCGTGACTCCAACTTTCCCCAGCTGTATTTACAGATCGATCCCTAGGATATTTGCAGATAAGACCCTTAGTTAGGAATTGATTCTGATTCTGCCAATGTAAAAGTATGAACAATGCTCTCTCACCATGCACACACAACTCTCTATTAACGCATATTCACTGTAACACTCTAACCATATTCTTCAACGAGCTCAACATCGAGAAGCATTGTAATTTTTCTCAATTACTCTATAAAATACTAGCCAGTCTGCGCCGAAGGACTATAAACCTTTCTGGAAATTTTGGTGTCTGATTTAGTTTCCCGCTTAGAGTCTTGATTATCCAAACGATCGAAATCAAACCTCAACAATCCCTAATCGCCATTATAAACTAGAATCACTAAGTCAGAAACAAGAAAGAAAAGAAGAAGAACAGACCAAAAAATACAACGACGGAGGAGAGAACTCGGAAGATGAAAGAGCAGAGTAGAGAGAGAAAAGAAAGGTCGGTTTAAAATTTGAAAATTATGAAATGACTGGAATTAGGGATTTCGTCTCTCTCTAGATTCGCACCCAGATCTAACGGACGTGAACCAAACGATGACATTTTGACATGTAAGTCATTCGAGAACTATGAAACAGTGCGAAACTCAAAATTTTCACTTTGAGACATTATTACACTCGTCATTTAAATCATTATTCTTAACATGCTATACTCAGGGTTCTGTGACCCCCTTGAGTACTTTTGATCTTGCAAATGCAGTTTCATACTCAGGGCTATCAAACGCGCGATCGACCTTCATTCGTGGTCAATGGCTCGAGCATATCTTCGACAAAGATTTTCTATAAGTATATCAAATACTCGGGGCTTGACCTCAACCCCTTGATGATCTCATCACTTCTCGAGCTCAAAACTCTCGAACTCTAACACTCGGGGCTGGACTCCGCCACCCCCGACATCGAGGCTAAATAAATTCAAAATTTTCAAACTCAATGCAATGTACTCAGGGCTGGATTTCATCGCCCCAACGTCACAACAATCAAGAATATCACCAAAATTTTTATCTCTCTGGATTCATAGTATTACTCAAAATTCTCAAGCATTACTTTAAGTCAATATCATGCTAAGAACCATTAACGTCTCAGGCTGAACTCATGATAATCATACATGACTATCAACTTTCTGTACCCTCGCATATCGAAGTTTGGAGACTCCCATTATCGTTTTAGGCGTAGACACTACACATTGTGTTCCAAATTTTCACTACAAACGTATTTCGACACTACAATCTGTGTAATAACTCACTTCAAATGTAGCCCTACATTATGATCTGCATACTCGGGCCTCGTGCCACACAACCTCACTGATTACTCTCGAGCTGGCTCCGACCCCTCAATTGAGTCGCGAAAATGCACCAATGATCTTATTAACTTTAGCCGCAAGGCAACTAACATACTAATTGCCAACAACCTCATGGACCTTTCTGGGATGTCAAATTCCCCGGAAGATAAACTTATTCCATTTTTTCTCGAAAACCTAAGTGATGCCACTTTCGTGGTTCGAGTGCGGGACGTCGCAAGATCCTTAATCGCCTAATCATGGGGTGACATATATAATGCTTTGAAGAACTCTGAGGGCATTCCCAACTAGTATAAACTGCCAATTGCCTCATTGGCCTCTCTGGGATGTTGAATTCCCCGGAGGATAAACTATTAAATGCTCTGAGACAGGAAAGGAACCCCTCAGGAGGATAAACTGCCTGGAACCTTATAGCAGCCTCTCCGAATGAAACGATGTACTGTGGAGGTAAATTTTAACGAATCGATTTATCTTCGTATTTTCATTCTAGGCGCCGAACTCAAACGAGAACTTTGAATGCAATACCTAAAACAAGAATGGCTGCAACTTGAGGTATAACTATTTGACTTCTTGCATTTGTACCTCACTTTGCTGCATTTTGAGCAGGAATTCATTGTATCTAAGCCAAATATTAGCTCACTACGTAACCCATCAATGAAAACAACTACCAAAATTTCAATTATGATTTTGACTACGATGTGTTTCGTATACTTGAGGGTCAAAATCACCAGCAGAATCAAAGCCATTGAATTGATATCTCAATCTCCAAAGATCCTCGAGCTCGTCCTCAAAACAGAAACCCTTGCTATGACAAAAAGTCTTGAAGGAGAATCTCGACCTCAGCTGGACTTCGAGCATTCGAACTTGTCCCAGAAAGAGGATATCTAATGCCTTCTGTCCTCGAGATCCCTTGATCTAGAATCCTCGAAGATTCTCACAAAAATCGCATCGGGACGTTGTACACGTGCTCACATGACAAAAAAGGATCCAGAAAGATTCTTTTGCTTAGTCAGAATGACACCCTAAGTGTGACTCTAACTTCTTCAACAAGCTTTGCAAATTGCCCCTAGATATTTTCGATCTAATCCTTAGCTTATGAATTATTCAGATTCATCTTGTATTGAACAATATAAATAAGAGTCTAGTCAGCACGAGTCACACATTCAACACCCTAAAATCACTGTAAACACACGCCTTTGCATCCAGTAGCACTGCGCTCGTATTTGCGCAATTTCTGACCTTCGGTCGTGGGAAAACCTATGTAACTCTGTATTTTTTATCATTTTATACATAAAATACTACTTTCTGAAAATCGTGGTGTCCGATTAAATTCTAGCGTAGAGCCCATTTTGATCTCGACGATCAAAATCGAACCTCAATAGAAAGTATACCCAAATGTTCTATGCGAGAAAGATAACCAAATGATTTTCACTTTACTTTTATTTTCGCTTGTTCTTCACTTACGGTTTGAGCAATATTAATGTGATATACTGATATGTATCATGCACACTCCCTTTTGCCCTCTTAAATTGTTCATTAAATTATGATCCTTACGCTATAAGTGAATTTGAACATCCTGATCCCTCTCAAGCACTTTTATTTTTATTTTCTTGGTGAATTATAACCATGTGAAAGGAGCAGTGGAATTCGGCCTCTTTGTTAACACCCTTTCCCACGAAAAACGGGGTTGACTTTGGTCGACATTATTTCCGTGATATTCAAAATTGTTATTTCAGTTGAAACATATTTTAATAATTGGACTTTCTTGATTAGACATTGTCCATTATTTGCTGATCATGTGTTCTCATCATTGCTAATTTAATAATTTTGCGGAAAATGTTCAATAAGATTTTGGAAGAGAGAATAGCAAGTAGGAAGCTGAGGGTCATAGGGGTAGTTAAGCCGATATTTAAATATAAATTCACTTAAATGTTCCATATGTCTAGATGTAAGGAACAAAACATTTGTAAACAATGTTCAATGTCTAGATGTTGGAGTTTTCATATTTTAGATATTATATGTTGCTGATGTTTGTGACAGTAGAAGTCTTCCAAACATAAAATGGTTTAGTTAAAATATAACAATTCTTCCGATTAACATCATCAACATATTGTATTCGCATTTCGCATTGATGGCAATAGTTCATGTTGTTTTTTGCTATAATTTTCCTATAGATTCTTCGAACTGTTGCATTAAGTTTAGAATCTTTGTAAACGTCGGAATTTAAAATAATGTGTAGTGTGGATTCCAATTGATGGCTATTCTTTACAGTAGCTAAAAATAGTTATGATTAATTATCTGTTTATAATTTTAAGTAGAGATTATTTTGTATATATTTTGTAGGGAATTACTTACTTGAAAATCGTGAATTGCAGGTTTTCGAAAAAAAATAAAAAGAGTAAAATTTATTTGTCCCCCTTATATTAAAAGGATATTATTAATATTAATTTTTTTGATACCACGTTTGGTGACGAACAAATTATAGCCTTTACGATGCTAAAAGTCTGCCCTCTCCACTAGTTTATTGAAAATGGATGCCATGTTTCCTTGTGTATTAATTAAAGCAGAAAAGCATATCAAGTTCCTAGATTGTTTCTTATCATTTAATCCACATATGTCATGCATTACCGCAGCAGCTGCAATATGGAACCAAAATAAAAAAATTTAGATGTTTCATAAATCGGGTTAGACAACTACATATTTCTTCATGTCTACTTGTTGAGATAATTGTGCTCTAAATTTTATTGTTATTAGGAAAATATTTTGAGTGATGTCAAAAAAATTTCCTAGATTCAGTTAAAACTTGTAATAACTATAATAGATTAGAACTCCATAATAGTTGGTCAGTTAGAAGACAAAGAAGATTGAAAAAAAAAGCTGAAGACACGAAGAGTTCAAGGATCAAATTCAGGGGAAATAGAACTAAAGAAAACGCAGTTCTATGACAACTGATATGAAAGAAAATAGTTCAAACTCCAAAAACTACTAGTTTCTGAAGTGAATGTCATAGCTCTTAACTATCCAGTTGGCAGTTGAGTAATTGATCATTTCAGTTGAAACAAAAGAATTCCAAGTAACTGAGAAGCTATGTTAAAGAACTCCTACAAACTCACTTCAGTTCGACTGACCTTAGTTAGCATAATCCTGTTAGAGAAAATCTGAAAATATTTCTAATGGATACCTGCAAAGCAGATCGACTATCATCCCAATGGCTAGACTTGAAGAACTATATAAGCCAAGAGGATTAAAGTAGAGAAGTGGGGTTACGTTAACATCAAGAAAAACATAATGTTGAAGAATTCATCTCACAACCAACCCACTGAAATCTGAAGTGCTTCATCGAATAATTCATAATCAGATTTTGTCAACGCATCAGATTCTACTCCTAGTAGAATCCCAAGAAGATCTGTCCAAGCACAAGTCTTGGAAACCCAATGAAGTTCTTGGAGAGAACTAAAATCTTCAACCTGCGTTCAACGTCAAGCAGACGATAAGGAGAAGGATCGCAGCTCCATCAACTACCGTGCCTGAAGTTGCTGACGTGGAATCCATCAGCTGGGAAAAGAATCTGCTGTAATTCGTGTTAACACATAGAAAACTTCAGTTACAAGTGAATAACTCTTCAGTTGAAGGAAGATATGACGTAGGAGAGTTGAACTCTGATCTGAAAATTTAAATATAACTCAGCCAAATTTAAATTTAGTAAATTCTTATTACCCACTTTGATTTGAAAGATGGGACCAACAATGGTAATATAAGAAAACAATGCATTGTATTGATAAAAAGATAAAATTTATCTTAAAAAGGCTCGAGCTACTATATGATAGGAAAATTTTTATGTAGTGTGGTAGTCAGTGTTTATCGTAATCATATGTAGAGTATTGGGTCTATGTGAATTTTATTTGCAATCTATTAATATAATAGAACTAAGTAGTCATTCAAATTATACTTTTATCACTTTTTCTCTTACAACATCAAATCATCATTACTTTCCCACCCAAAAATATCATATTATCAATATTATTTACTTTCATTTTCTTTTATTTAATAATTTATTTATATTATAATGTAACTTTATATACAATAAGTAATAATAAAAAAGTTAGTATAAAAGTTCATTTATATTGATGAGAATTTATATATATTGTTACACTAATAATTTTGATCGAAAAAAATTAAATATATTGTTTATGATAATTTAAAAATATAAATAACTTGATATATTTTATTTATTATATTCTTGAATGAATTATCGTGTTGAACCGCATTAGGAGTGGGTGTAAAACTAGTGTATTTTATATGTGAATATAATAGGCAATTTCCAATGTATTAGCAGAGAATTTATCGACAAAATAATTAAGATTAGAGGAGGTCTGGTAAATTTTTTTTTTCTTCAAGACTAATTAAGGGTATTCCCAATCGAGGCGATTGGAATGAGTAGGATGTGTAAGATTATGAATTCTTACGGTCTACATTAAGCACTAAATTCATAAACCCCATGTTTCCAAGAGTGTAGACGTGGCAGCTTCTTCGCCATGATTTAATTTTGAGCATAGAAAATGGCAGCTTCTTCGCCATGGTTTAGAATATTATTTATATTTATATACTCCTCAATTTTCGGTAGACTTCTTCTAAATACTCATGCATGTGGCATGTGGCATGTGCATGTAGTCTTTCTTGTACGAGTTCCAAACTAATTGATGAAAGTTTCCAATCAATCTCTCGCGCGTTGGTGCATTGATACGTTTCTAGGCCCGGTTTATATTGTATTCCAAGAAGATAAAGTATCCTAAAATATTATTTATTTATAAGCTTTTTAGTTTAGAAGATTTTGTACAGATCGATTTTAGATATCAATTATTGAAATGATAACAAAAAGAAAGTGGTTGGGTAACATATATGAAATTATAAAACTAGGGGTCTTATCTAATAGTTGGCTAACACAGTTCATCACACCTTCACTTTCAATGGCTGCTCAACATGCACATTTAGAGATACATGCAGGGTTGGATATATTGATTGCACTTAGTGAACACATACCCGAAAACATGCATACTAGTTTGCAATGTCATGCCATATATCTCAGTGTCACATGAGGGCATTTAATAAAGCAAACCTTGTGCACACAAAACATTTTCATAGAGATCTTTGCAGAGTGATTTTTATCCTCAACACCATTTACCACAATCGGTATCGGTTCTCATGTGCCAGTAAGTAGGACTCCTTCACTATTCACTATGTCAGGCGCCAGTAGGTGTACATCCTCACTGATCGACATTTGAAGTTGCACTGGCCCTAACGCTATATTTAACGTTAGTGTCCGATTGGTCCCAATCAATCATCTCATTAATTAGATAGTGGCTCAAAATAGTTCAGGCCATGACATTCATTAAAAAATCAAATCATGTTTTCATCACATTTTAGAAATAAAGCGCAATGTAAATCATATTTTGTATTATAGGTAAGAAAAGTCCACCTCGATCCTTGTGCAATCAGGTGGTTCGGTGTTCTTCGGTCACTACATGTTGTTTTCTACGAAGTATGAATCACGATATCAAGATTCATCACTCACTAGCTCTTGGTTACTTAATTACAACAATTTGAGATTACTGGTTTAATATCGTGTTGGATAGGAGTACCGATTGGAGTCGAGTCCCCAATAGGTATCCTCGAGTCTCATCAGGGATGGTCGAGCTTGGAATAATGATTTCGTATTAGTTGGGTTTGGTTGGAATTAGGGTCCAGGGCACATTTTATGCATTTTCTCAATTTGTGCATCGGCTCCACCGAGGTCCATAATTTTGAGAAAGAAAATTTGATCAAATGTAAAAGCTAAATCATGAGAATCTCTATCTCAAGATAATAAATTTCACATATACGAAAATTCATGAATTTCAAGAATTTCCTAAGTGTTAGGAATTAAGATATTTTGATGATGTTAGAAACCATGTCAGTAGTTTAGAACTAATCTTATTATGTAATATTGTATAGGTCTAATTTATAATAGCATAGGTTCGTGGAGAGTTGAAGCTAGAAAGATCAAGACTTGAAATGTTTCTAAAGAATTGGTTCTACTAAGTTAGCTGATCCAGCTATGCCATCCCAGCTGTGAGTCGCACAGCTGAAGTTAGTCAGTTGTGAAAGGACCCCAGCTGTAGTTCTTCCAGAACTAGCAGCTAACTCAAGATCAGTTTGACTCTAG
>AYJT01027207.1:0-13942 GCA_001278415.1 Ocimum tenuiflorum | reverse complement strand
TAGTTCTGGACCCTAATCAAAACATTCTGGGTATCTCGCATCATGAGCAGCAGGCTCAATTGGCTCAAGTACATGCCCAAGATGCACCAGTTCCTCAAAACCCTGATCCTCTTATTCCACCTCTGCAAAACAATCTTCCTGACTTCCAATCCGTTAATCGAGGTAACGTGCCTCAAAATCCTCAGCCACCAATTCCTCGGTACCATCACCCTCAAAATTTCCCTCAGCGTGCTCCTGCATTTGAGATTCCTCATCATGTGGTACTGAACAACGCTGTCCCTATTCCTCAACAAAATCTTGAGGCTATCTTTGCTCCTTGTCCCGAGGATCATAAACATGCCACTTTCCAGTACGCCACTGATGCCAACAACTTTGATTTGAAAGGTATAATTGTCTAGCTTGTTCAAAATAAACCCTTTAGTAGGTTAGCGTCTGAGGACCCCAATGCTCACATAGACCGATTTCTTGAAATTGCGTCTTCCTATAAATTGAACGGGGTTCCTAAAGACCAAATTAAACTTAAACTCTTCCCTTATTCTCTTAGGGATAGAGCGTGGGAGTGGTACCGCAATCTGGACAAAAGTCAAATTAGGACTTGGAACGATGTCCAATCCAAGTTCCTTAAAAAATTCTTCCCTCCGGCCGTTATTCTTGCTAAGCAAGTTGAACTTGCATCTTTCATTCAACGTGAAGATGAGCAGTTTCATGAAGCCTAGGATAGGCATCGTGAAATATTACGTAGATGTCCTCACCACAGATTCTTCGATGCACAACAAGTGTGTCAATTCTATCGTGGTCTGAATCCTGAGACCGAGGCTATTGTCAATACGTCGGCTGGTGGATCTCTCATGAAGAGAATCCTGGAAGATGCACGACAGATCCTTGAGAATATGGCTAGTGACTCTGCCAGTTAGCCAACGCAGCATTCTCAAGCTGTGAAGGTTCAATCCATCGCTGCCATAGATAATACCAATTCCTTGGCTACAGAAGCTGTGGAGATTCAACCCATAGCTGCCATAGATAATACCAAAGATGTGTTCGTCTCTTTACAAGCACACGAGTTTGATCTTGCTTTTCAAAATAAGCATGAGTCAAAGAAGACTACAGCAGTCATCAAAGCTGGAGGATGCAACCCTATTTGTAAAGACAAACTTCTCACCTCGCAAGCCACAACAACAATAGTTTACAGCACCAACTGTTGCACCAGCTAACAAACCCTCATCGTCAGCTGCGAAATCCCCAGCCAATGTCGTTCAAGAATTGGAGGAGCAAATGCATATCCTCGTGAAGAAATTAGCAAAAGCTAGGAGCAGAGCCTAAGCAGCTGCTCAAGAAGAAACGAAGTCAGAGAAGCCGCAGTTCTCAAAAGGCAACAATGGACATGCTTAGAGTGCAACTCTTCTAACCATCATATGTTTGATTGCCCAAACATAAGAGAGGATGTTCGAGCCAAGCTGAAGAAAAGCTTTCAAAGAAGGGTGTCCAAGGCATATGCTGAAGCTATGCTGACCAGAACTGAGATGCCGGACATCCCATATGACGATGACAACCTAGATTCTGAGTCAGCTGCTAGCTCAGATGATGATGAACTATAGGTGGCGTTCATGGCTGATATTAGAATTGAAGAGATTGAAGTAGCCTCACCTCAACTAATAATGAGGTAACTGACTCTTTCTTAGGTATGCATGTGCTTGGGCATGAAAATGAGGACTCAGAGTTATGTCATTCAAACTCTGAGGACCTATCTTTAGAATCTTTGTCGAAGGATTTTGATTACATGTGCACACTACGAAGTCAAATCACTCATGAAAATGCTTCTTTAAAGGAGCAAATTTTGAAACTAACTGCCGAACTGAACAATGCTCAGTCATTGAAGGCAGTTAATGAAAAACTTAGGGAGGAAAACTCAGGTTTAAAATCTAATTTAAAAGCTTTACACCTAAGCTGGAAACCCTAAGAACAAAAAACCTCGAGCAAGAAAAATTTCTTTATTCTTTTAACAAAAGCTCGAGAGATTTAGAGTACTTGATCAGTCTTCAAAAGTCTAGGTCATGATCCATCAATTTTGAATGATAAACTGATCTATGCACAAGAAAAGGCAAAGAGAATATAGTGTTTCGACCAGCTGAAATATTAACTGGCCAGTCTTTTAGGCCAGCTACAGCTTCCAAAACAGCCCAGCTGAAAGGGTCCAGCTGACCGAAAGGCAAGCTGCCCTCCCCAAGGTTGTTTAGCTGAACGGAGCCCAGCTGACCAGGGCACCAGTTACTTCTCACCCTAGTAATACTAAGGCTAACTGGAGACACCCCAATTATGGGAAATTTAACTGAAGACCCTCATCCAACCAACAACTGCAAAGGCAAGTACTTAGGAAACTTCAGTCTGGTTGGCAATATGGAAGGGCTAATCGCCAAGGGTTAGGATTTAATCCAAAGAAACCCAAGGGAGCTGTCTCCACGTACCCAAGGTCAGATCCACAAGGTTTTTCTAAGAACTCGGTTCCCAAGCAAAACTCATACACAAATGCGCATTTTGACATGAAACATGATAATCGTGTGCATTTTGAGAGAAAAATGAAAAAGAAGGCAGTGAAACAAGCTGCCCAGGTGGTCAAGGGCTTAAAGATTAAACAAGTATGAATGCCTAAGGGATTCATAACTGTGCTGACCCCTCAGGACACGAAGTAAGACGGGTACCTAAATATTTTTCTTTGTGACTGCAGGTTGCGAACATGAGCAGTCAACTGCGGAACAACTCAGATATGTGGATTTTAGATAGTGGCTGTTCAGGGCACATGACTGGAATCAAAGAAATCATGTCAGATCTCAAACCAGTCAATGAGCCATCAATAATTTTCGGGGACAACTCCAAGGGCAAGATCGTTGCAACTGGAACTGTAACAATTAATGAAGTAACCCTGCATGGTGTCTCACTTGTAGAGAATCTCAAGCATAATCTCGTGAGCATCAGTCAACTTGGAGAGCATGGATACAAGATAGTATTTGCGAAAAATGAGTGCCAGATAAAGAACAAGATCTCCAAGGAAGTAGTCTTTAGAGGAATCAGAACAAGGAGGACTATACATAGTGGACTGGGAGAGTGGCAACTCGAGCTCGTGCCTCTCTCCTGAAGCTATACAGAAGTCAGCTGGCTATGGCACAAAAGGTTAAATCACATGAATTTCAAGATAATCCTGGTGAAGCACAACCTAGTTGAAGGTCTGCCAGCTGAAGTGTTAAACAAATAAGGAGTGTGTGGAGCTTGCCAACTAGGTAAGCAGACTAAGGCTTCATTCAAGGGAAAAGCCGCGGAGCCCAGTACCTTAAGAGTTTTAGAGCTTCTTCACATGGATCTATTCAGATCAGTTACTCCCTAGTCAGTTGGAGGAAAAAGCTATACTGTGGTGGTTATAAATGATTTTTCAAGATTCACATGGGTGGAGTTTCTGATAGACAAAGCTGAAGTGAAGATTACATTGCCAGAAATGACCCTGAAGGTTCAGAATGAGAATAGCTGCAAAGTTACAAGGATTAGATTAGAAAATGGAACATAATTCTACAATGGGCTAGTTATGGACTTCTGTGCAGAACAAGGAATCAGTCATTAGCACTCAGCTCTTAGGACACTACAGTAGAATGACCTTGCAGAGAGGATGAATTGGACCCTCAAGGAAGCTGCACACACAATGCTATCTGAGGCAAAGATTGGTCAAAACTACTAGGCTGAAGCAGTCTACACAGCTTGCTACACTCTACGAGGTGTATAAGGGTCGTAAGCCTTCTCTAACTTATCTCAAAGCTTTTGGATGCCCATGTTGTATTCATAACAATGGGAAGTCAAAGTTAAATACCTTTTCTCCTAAAGCTGATGAGGGTGTATTCTTGGGTCATGGATACCCCTAACACAAGGCGTTTAGGGTGTTTAGCAAGACAACTCTTCTTGTGGAAATAACATGCAATGCTATTTTTTATGAGTCTATTTTAGTAAGCAAGAATACTGTAGAATTGACTCCGAACTGTCTAGAAGCCAATGATGCTAAAGTTCAGTTAGGCAACATACGTGGTGTGCAACTGAATGAACCAACTAGGCATACTTCTGGAACCCCAGTTCAGGACTCAGTTTCCTCAGCTGGAGTCCAAACGGCTGAGAGGGTCTGTGATGCAGAAGTTCTCGCTAAGACCTTAATAGATCTCTCAATCAACAGCACAACTGAAGGTACAACTGAAGGAACATGCCCAATTGGGGAAAGCACCTCAGTAGCTCAACTAGTTCCAGCTAAAGACCTATCTGGAAACACAACTCCAAGAGGGAAAGTTTTGATGGATGAAATCACTAGAACCCCAGTTCTTGGAGGAAGAACCGAGATGGAGGAAAACTCTGGAATCCCAGTTCTTGAAGGAATAACTATGATGGAAGGAACCACTGGAACCGCAATTCTTGAAGGAAGAACTGTGACAGAGGACCCTCCATTGGATATCATCACAACTGACAACCTGGTTGATATCCCAGTTGCAGCTACACCTATCAATGCAGCTGAAGATTAACCAATCTCAGTGGAAGTCATCCGATCCCCTTTATGGCTAAGAGATGATCAAGTTGATCCAGTTCACAGGAGGTCAGGGGAAGCATTCTTCACCTGCTTCTTGTCTCAAACAGAGTCTTCCAAGCTGGAGGTAGCCCTAGCCTCTCCTGGCTGGATCTCAGCCATGTAAGAAGAACTGGTTGAGTTTATTCGAAACAATGTCTAGTACCTGGTAGATCGTCCTACTCATCAGAAAGTGATAGGTACCAAGTGGGTGTTTAAGAACAAGAGAGATGAAAATGACATTGTTATTAGCAACAAGGAAACATTGGTGGCTAAGGGTTATGCATAATGCGAGGCCATTGACTTTAAAGAGAAATTTGCCCCATTCGCAAGATTTGAAGCCACCAGACTGTTTGTAGCCTATGCAGTTCATCACAAATTCATTGTGTATCAAATGGATGTAAAGAATGCATTCCTGAATGCGAGCTGACTGAAGAAGTATTTGTAGAACAACCGTCTGGTTTCGAGCAAGGAGACAAAGTCTACCGACTCAGAAAAGCACTCTATGACTTGTATCAAGCTCCCATAGCTTGGTGTGAGACCCTGTCTCATTCCTTCCTGAAAAATGGGTTTCAGAAAGGAAAGATTGACAAAACTCTCTTCCGAATAGAAGATGATGACAACATGCTGCTCGTGCAAATCTATATGGATGACATCATTTTTAGATCCAGAATTGTAGTTATGTGTGAAAGATTTGTCTAACTGATGCAAGGAAATTTCCAGATGAGCATGATGGGTAAAATATCCTATTTTCTCGGACTTCTAATGAAGCAAATGCCAGAAGGAATCTTCATCAATCAACAAAAGTACACTTGAGAGCTGATCAAGAAGTTTTGCCACGGGACAACCAAGACACTCAGGATTCTGATGAGCAGAAATGCCCAGCTGACACTATGAAGAAGGAGAACAAGTCAACCCGATAGCTTACAGAGGGATTATTGAATCTTTTCTCTCTCTGATTGCCAACCAACCTGACATCAGCTATGCCGTTGGAGTTTGTGCAAGATTCCAAGCCAATCCAAAGAAGTCCCGTATGGATGCAGCTGTGTAGATTGTTCACTATTTGAAGGAAACTGAGACCCTAGGAATCTTGTATCCTAGGGATGATAGCCTAGATCTTAAAGGCTACTCAGATTCGGATTTTGGAGGATGCAGGATTGATCGAAAGAGTACCAACGGAACATGCAGTTCATTGGTCACAAGCTGATTTCTTGGTTTGACATGAAACAACATTCAGTTGCCACCCTACAGTTGAAGCCGAGTATTTAGCGGTAGGCAGCTGTTGTGCCCAGATGCTTTAGATCAAGCAGCAACTACAAGATTACAAAGTATCAACTGAAGTTGTTCCAATTTTCTGCGACAACAATAGTGCAATTGCCATCATGCAGAATCCAGTTCATCACATAAGAACTAAGCACATTGACATCAGACATCATTTCATCAGAGATCATACGGAGAAGAAGGATGTGTCAATAGCTTACATGAAAACTGAGGACCAACGTGTAGATATTTTCATAAAACCACTTCAGGAGTCCAGGTTCAAAGAGTTGTGTACACAACTAGGTCTGCTAGAACTGGACATTTTAGTTGAAGGAGAATATTGAAGAAATTTTTTCTATGTATAGGACAACTAAGTCCCAGCTCTCTGTTATCAAGTATCTATAATGTAGTTGGAGGAAACTAAGTCCAAGCTCTCAGTTACTAGTTATTGGTAATCAAGTGGTGACAGATGAGTCCCAACTCTCAGCCTGACCAAGGATACTATCAGCTATTAAGATGATCGCTCTGAATAGGACGCATGAGAACTGATCAGTTGTCAGTTACTTAGTAAGATGACCAACTGAGTCCCAACTCTTAGTTATGAATACATGTAATGGTGATAGCTGAGTCCCAACTCTCAGCTGTGTGAAACTTATGATAAGCATTGATCAGCTATCTCACATCAAACTAAATCCCAGCTCTCAGTCATAGCTGACATTGAACGGACTGAGTCACAGCTCTCAGTTACAATTGGTCTCATACTTAGGGGGAACTAAGTTTTGAAGAGTGTTCAATTCTCCCACTTTTATGTCATTTATTTCAAAATTCGAATGACATAAATGCCGCATTCAATGCGATTGAGACCGTCTGCATCAAAGACCAATGGGAAGCTGCCACATGGAAAGGTAACTGACCACGATCATTTTACCGGACAATCGCCTCTGCACACAGTGACATCAGTCGGTAAATCCTGATTGTTGATATCTAAACCTCCCTTTTGATCTCAGCCATCCATCAATATTTTATTTTTTTTATAAGTAGGGGCTCATTACCTTCGATCATATTTTCCATCATCCTCAATATACCGAGCCCTAATTTTTGAACCACCATTAAAGAACCTTCAAGCTATTTTTTTCTAAACCACATTACACATTGCTCGTGTATTAGAAACCCAAAATGTTTGTGATATCCCTGTTGCCATTCCTTTGGCGCAACTGGTGACTATCTCCCGAACCGGATCTCGATCACTTACGCACGCGGAACAATGACAGCTCCAAGTGCAGAAAAACAAGATATTAAACCCTCATCTTCTTAAGAAACAACAGAAAGAACATCCACAGCCCATCCTCGATCTTGAGAGGAAGTTACAGAAGGCATTTGCAGTTCATCACCTCTACCCCAACCTTGTGGCCGAGTTTTACAGAAGGCCCACCATTGTAGAAGATGAAAGATCCTTCACAAAGAAGGTTTATGGACTAAGATAACAGTATCTCCGGCGACTCTTACAGCCGAATTCCGCCTTTCAAATAAAGAAATATCTATCTTTACCTACCTTGATGAAGAAGACCTGCTAGAGAAGAAACACGGGCTGAGATGGAGGGATATAGGGAAGAAGGTCGTGATACATTTAAAGTTGCAGACACCTAAAGGTTCTCTCAAAGTCATCTATACCCTACAATTGGATGTTGTAAATAAGATGATCGTCTATGATCTGGGGACAAAGTCAGAGCTGTCCTCAATGAAGTACAAACCAATGATGGTTATCGATGATGGAGTTGAAGCAGACTGGACTGAGTTTGTCTTCAGCAAGCTACTGAAAAATATGCGTAGAAACGAAGGAATCAAAGAGAACCACGTGTTCTTGAAGAATGTCGAGTTTGGACTGACAATGAGTTACCTAATGGAGAATTTGCTGCCAGCTGTTGGCACATGAGATGAGCTGGGGAATTATGACTTCACAACCCCCTCTCCCCCCAGCTGCCAAGAAACCTCCAAGAAATGTCAAGGCACCCTAACTGAAGAAACCTGCTGTAAGAACAACTTCTGATAGACATAGTCCTCCTCCCAGCCATGATGCAGGGGGGATACTGTTAACGACTGTGGAAGAATCCATAACCAGCTTCATGAGAGCTGAGGAAGTTCCAAACACGCAGAAGAGAACTGAAGCTGAAATGTTTGAGGAGATTAACCAAGTGCTCTAGTCTGAGTATTTGAAGAGTGGCAGGGTTACCTCCACTCTAGCTAAAAAGAAGTCCTTGGTATCACTTCGTACCAAGGAGGCAGCTCTAGCTGCAAAGGAAGGCAAGCAGCTACTAAACAAGCCAACTGCAAAGAAAAGAAAATGGGTCTTCTTAGGCTATTTTGAAGAGCCCCAAGGAAAGACAAAGGGAATAACGATCAAGGAGCCAGCTGCAAGAAAAGCTGCACAGAAAGTTTCATCTAGCAGCTCCGACTCTTCATTAAACAGGATAATAGATGAGACAGGTGGATTTACCAGCCAACCTATTATTCCCAAGGACAGCCTTCACCATTCATGGGACTTGAGGGAAAACCCATTCTCAAATGAACCGTACATAGACAGTCGAGTCCTAGTTTCAACATCTGGACTGCATTGCAGTCATTTCCTGTGCAAGAGAATAGTTGATTGATGCCATCCTCTCAGAGATAACTCTGATGAGAATTTAGACATCATAAAGTGGAGCCGAGATGTAGAAGAGATGATCAAAGGAAGTGCTCACTCACGATTGGAGGATGTGCTTCAAGAGCTTGAAGGAGATGATCCTCTTCTAATTCAACTGACTGTGAAAGAAGCCATTAGAGCATAGAGATGCTACTACTGGAGGTATTCGGTGGACTGCGAGGTGACGATTATTCTCCTTTCCAAATTGGTGATTACCTACTGGAGATCAGAAGAAATGTTGGTAAGGAGGTGGATAGGGAGTGAACAGAACAGGTCACTTAAAAAGGGGAAACTCCACGATAGAATCAACGAGATCATCACATACAGGTTGAGAACTGAATGAGATGGTCTCCCACCTATGAAAGAAGATGGTGTTGCCCCCAACTCAACAGCTGAGGCAGCAAGAACCAGCACGTTAAGGCCCAGCACTCCTCCCAGCTCAGCTAGGCCCAGCCCTCCACCAGTTGGACTAAGTCTTGTTGAAAGCAGCTCTCCAGTTCCTCCAGAGGAGTTGGAAGGTTCACATTTTCCTCAGGCATTCGACGTTCCTATCAATCCTGCTACCCCTCTAGGCCCAATTCTCAGCCAGCATTCGGTCTCTTCAAAATCTGAGAGAGTACAGGCCCAGCCGCCTAGCCCAACTTCGAGGCCAGTTGATGAGACACAACAACCACAGGAGAGTCCCATCCTTACTCCCAGGGGATCAGGGGACTTAGACATTCCTATAGAGCCGACATACTATGATGCTACCAATCTACCACCCCGAGTTAAGAAAGTTCCAGCTGTAGCCCTTCAATCTGAACAGGTAGCCCCAGCTGTAGAGACTACAACAGTTGCGAAAGATCTGTCAGCTAAGAAAGAGAGGGTAGATGGTGCTGAGACCAGTTGGTCTTCAGCTGAGGCCTCTCAGCCAGAAATGCAAGATGATGAAGAAAGGTTTCTACCCAGCACATAAAATATGGAGACAATTGTAGATGATGAGATGCCCTCCTCCCCACCAGCTCAACAAGTACTTTCTCCTCCCGCTATTGAGGTATCTCAAGAAGCTTCGAAATCCCAGCTAAGCCTCCCTGATTTGAATGAAAGCGAAGGCATTCATGTTGAAGATTCTCATCCTCCGACTGGTCCCTCAGTCTCAACTGCTTCTTCAGAAGATTATTCGCCTAGGGACCCTTCTTCCTCAGCTTCCACCGTCCAGCCCCAGTTGATCATGATCCCAATGATAACTACTCAAGAGATCATCATTCCCTCATTGTTGACTGCCGCGCTCCAGCCACTGCAATAGATTCTAGCTCAATCTACACCTGAACAAGACCCTTCCCAGTTACAGATGGTCTTGTTTTCAGGAGTTGCTCCCTCATCAACACCCGAGGAGCCAGCCCTCGGTCTCGATCTTGTTTTGTCTCATGAGACTGCTCCGTACCGGGAAGTTTCTATTTAATCTACAACTTAAGCTCAACCATCATCAGGTTCTTTGCTCCTATTAGAAGGCATGGCTGGTGTCCAACACACTATTTCTTCGAGCCTCCAGGCTATGAGTCAGAGTTTCATCTCCCTCACTGATGTTGTCAAAAAGGAGGAAGAGTGGCGGCTGAAGAAGGACCAGGATGATGCGACAAGAAGAGTGAGGGAAACAAAAGAAAGGCTTAGAGCTGCAGAAGAGAGACTGAAGGCAACTGAAGATGCTAAGATGAAAAGAAAAAGATAAACAGAGAGGAAGAAGTGAAGAAAGGAAAAGAAGACTGCCATCAAAGAGTAGATTTTGTAGTCAGTTTTTACTTTTCATTGTACACATTCTTCAATATCTTATCATGTACAATGTAATCTATGTATGAATATATAAAACTGACTAAGTACTCTGTGAATGACAATCTCCAGTTGTCTCAAAGACTTAAAACAATTTCATACTTGCAACTGGGTATGCACAACTGAGTGCAATAAGTTGCTAGCTACATCTAAATTTTTGCATCCCATGTTCTTGATGAAAACAAGTTTTAACCCTTGTATTTTTTGGGATTTGCAAATCTTTTAGATAGACGAAAGAACATGTTAAGGGGGAGATCAGTTGTAACTCCCTTCACTTCTTCCAGCCGCGCATGGTTTTGACATCAACAAAAAGGGGGGAATTATTAGGAATCATTGTATTTTGAGTGATGTCAAATACCATTAGTGTGTAATCCTTGTATAGAAATAATTTATAATAGCTTAGGTCCAAGGAGAGTTGAAACTGAAGATCAAGATCGCAACTAAGTCTATCCAGCTGTGGAAATTTCAAGACCACAACTGATCAAGTCAGTTGTGAGGAACACAACTGACAGTTCAAGTTGAACTAAAAGCTGAGAGAGACAAGATTGACTGTCGTAGCTGACTACAAATAGGACAACTGACTTTCAGTTCAAGAAAAGTTCCTAAAAACTTTTCAGTTCAAGCCAGCCATCCAGTCTAGTTGTTGTCCTTTGAACAACTGAGAGACAAAAGATGAATTTCAAAATTACTAAGACCTACAACAGAGCTGATTTTCCAGACATTATCTTAAAAGGTAGTCAGTCTATCA
The DNA here is from genome assembly GCA_001278415.1 of Ocimum tenuiflorum. Classification (NCBI taxonomy): domain Eukaryota; kingdom Viridiplantae; phylum Streptophyta; class Magnoliopsida; order Lamiales; family Lamiaceae; genus Ocimum; species Ocimum tenuiflorum. The sequence goes on along the minus strand of AYJT01027207.1, from coordinate 2,863 downwards.
GTCATTATCCACCGAACAATAACCGTAGCTGAGAGTCCGATGGATAAAGAACTGTTAAAGCCTGCAAAAAAGGACATCGATGATCATATCTTCTGACGCCTGAAAGCGACTACTTTTCTGTTGCTTCAAACGGATACTACTCAAATCATGGCCTAAAATAGAGGAGTCATCAGTCTGAGAAAGAGTTGGTGATCCGAACATCAACGAAAACCTTACTGTGATCTAAAGCTTTCTCTCTTTCTCTAAAGCTTTTAAGCTTTCCAAGTATTCTATACTCAAAACCACTGAAGAACCAACAACTGTTCACAACTTAAGGTTTCCGAGACCTCCCAAATTAATATCTGAGACCAACTCAACCATTCAATGTTAGTGCAGGGAACTCAAGCCTTCAACTTGCAGAACGAGAAGCCTAGGAAGCGGATTCTGGTAAAGCTTCGAGTTCAGTCATGCCTGTGACCGAGAATAAAGGAAGTTCTCCGTTAGAGAAGATAGGTGGTTGTAAACCATGTTAAAACACCATGTATAACTATCTATAGTGGATTTCCCTTCGTTGAGAATGAGAGAGGATGTAGGATATTTACATCCGAACCTCTATATATCCTGCCTACTTTACTTGCTTTTAGTCTTTACTTTGCTTATTCTACAATTGATTGAAAACACAGCTACCATCAGTAGCAGGAGTATAACTACGAGTGACTTTAATCCTACTCTTAACAACATTTTAAGGAGCCAGCTGACTTGCTTTACGCTTTTGCAATTTATTATAAACTCTTATTTGGGACCAACAGTAACCCGAATCAACATTTTGTCGTTAAAGAAAAACTTCGATCCTTTATTTATAGTTTACAATAATTTATAAAATTATTTGCAAATTATATTCATAATTTATCTTATTTTTGCAATTTTGTGTATAAGGTTAGTTATCAAATGAGAATTATTTCCTATGAAAGAAGTACACACTCTCATTGTTTTGTTTTGTATAACACATTATTATTCACTAAATCGATCATTGTTGTATTTTTCAAATAATGATAATTCATTGCGTAATGATATACTATGTTAACAATGATCCATGCATTACGTACTAATGATGATTAATTCTTAATTATGAGTAAATAAAATAATTTTCCTCGGGATGTATCTTAATGTAATTAAATTTTCTGGCACGTGCGTGGGTACAAGTGCATGCTCTTTTCATGTATGTATACACGCCTGCCAATAGATAGCTTAGTGGTAGTGGTACCTGATGGAAATGACAAGCGGCTTGTTATCTATTCTTTCTTTTATTCTTTACATCTTTCACTATTACCCATTGATTTCTTATTGAAGTTTGGAATTATTTTTTTCAGCTCTTGTATTATGAATGAGTGGATTGTGTATACTGAAATACATATATATATATATATAATATATTAGATATAATATTAAGGGAAAAATATATCAAAATAATTTAAGTTGTACTTGAATTTTAGAAAATAATTCATACACAACATTTGCAATTAAATACTGAAATTATCTACCATGTATTGATCATCATTACCGCCATCCCTACTTCCAACCAGAGTTCTTGGGAAATTTTATAATAGATACTTTAACAATGTAATATGCGAGAGAGTTTGACGATATTATATTATATTATATGTGTAGTATAGAAATACCCAGTTCTCAATTGTTGGAGCAGTTGAATTGATATTGATGGCTACTGATTGGGGCATGTCAGGCTATCTAATTCGTTTTTAAGCATTGAAAAAATATTCAATCATAAATTGAATAGTTTAAGATTGTTTGGGCACTTAATTGCAAAAAATTGTATGTTAATTTGGATTACTTTTGAAAACTCATCCACTGTTATATTGTTAAGTACATATTTGTTAGTAATCAGTGTTTTAGTGGTAAGAGATATTCTTATTCCTTTTCTTTTATGCAATTTTGGCAGCCAAGTGTTTTTTGACGTTGTGAATTTTGGATTGATTATATTTTGTAAGTATTAGTTATTATGAATGATATGGCATCGCGTGTATCTATCTATCAGCTACGGGAAGAAATACAAAAATAGAACTCCATCACCAACTGGATAAGTGCCAAATCTTTTACTAAAAATATTTTATGCATAACTGGTATTGAAGTATTTTGGTTTCCGAAAGTCCGAGGTGGTACTGGATTTATACATAACTTTTTCCACGGACTTATGGGATTGCCACGTTTTACTGGTTTTCGTTATTTGATTTATTTTTCGCATTACACGAAATTAATCTTATACTCGATATTAAGCAATTTTTATAAAATTTAAATAATCAATAAGCCTGCTGGATGTAAAAGAAGTAAAACACATATAACTTACATTGACATACATATTATATATTCGATAGTCGGTAGCACGTCGAGTGCAATTATAGATACATTATATAAAAATAACTAGCGCCTAGAATAAGGGTATTGTTGATCCCCGTAACATTTTACTATTACAAATCAAACTTAACAATGTTTTAGTTAATTTTTTTAATTTTAATTTTATATGCATTAATTTAATTTTATAGATGTTACGTGAATTTGTTAGATCTAATTAAAATATATAATTATTCGTAGAATATTATTAGGAAATAATTAGTTTTTGATTGTCAATAATTCGACAAAAATATTACGAAGCTCGTAAAATCAAATATATCCGTAAAATAAATTAAAACATATTAAATTTGGGATTAAAAAGAATACTAAAACAAAAAGGTAAACTCGTAGGATAAAGTTTCGCAATGACCTACACGTAATATACAAGGAGGTGATAATAAATACACTGCAGTGCTAATAAAAATGTTAAAAAGTAAAATATTAAACAAGTGGTCTATATTTTTAAAAGCATGGCTGC
>AYJT01027198.1:0-23293 GCA_001278415.1 Ocimum tenuiflorum | reverse complement strand
CTATGAAAACAACAACAATCACTCAAACACAACACTTAATGTAACCGTCTCCTCCAGCTGATAATGAGATTAGAGCAGCTCTTTGTAGTTTGAGAGAATTGAAGACAAAGGTGAGAAAGATCGTCGATGTTGGTAGAGCCTCAATGAGTGTATGATCTTCTACTCAAAACCGCAACCAAAGTCTAATATTTATACTGCTTCCCTAGGAGACCTACTGCACAAAATCACCACAAATCTACTACAAAAACGTGATAAGATTAAATCTAGGATTAACTCAATCTTTTCCTTTTTCTTTTGTTTCCATGGAGACACTGTTCCTAACAACGTGATGTCTCTAGTACTTTTTGGGATGATTGTATATGCTCTATCATGCAAAGTTTTATGACTTTAAGGCCTTACTATTGTGCCTACCATTTTATAACAAGCGCATGATTGTATAATTGACAGATCTAAAATATAATAATAATTTTTTTTGTTTAACATGTTGGTATAACATCTGCAGAAACTATGCAGACAGACAAACATATTGACACTATGAATGTTGGTCGACACATATTTACAATAACCAACATTCGACTTTACTTATTTAAGGAGAACTGCACATGTCGAGAGATTTCCTAAGGTAGGAAAATCTCTCATCATCTAAAGCCTTAGTGAAGATATCCGCAAGTTGGTCCTTAGTAGGTGCATATTTCAAATATATCAATTCTTTCTCGACTAAATTCCTAATGAAATGATGTCGGATGTCAATATGTTTAGTTCTGGAATGATACATTGGATTTTTAGATATTTATATTGCACTTGCATTATCACAGAACAACATCGGCGTGTTAGAAGACATACCATAATCATCCAACATTTGTTTCAGCCACAAAAGTTGAGAAGAACAACTTGCAGCTGCTATGTACTCAGATTCAGCCGTAGATAAAGAAATATAGTTTTGTTTCTTGCTTGACCATGACACCAGATTGTTACCTACAAGAAAACATCCTCCACTAGTGCTTTTCTGTCATCAACATCACCTGCCCAATCAACATCACTATAACCCATAACGTTAGTGTTGGTATCTTTAGTATACCATGTTCCCATATCAATAGTTTCCAGAAATATATCAGATAATTCTCTTGACAACTTTCAAGTGAGACTCCTTGGGATCAGCTTGATACCTAGCATAAACTCCAATACTAAAGAAAATATCAGGACGACTAGCAGTGAGATATAATAAGCTACCTATCATTCCACGGTACAATGTTGGTTCAACACGTACACCAATATTGTCTTTACACAACTTACCATTCGAGTCCATAGGTGTTCTCATGTGCTTAGCAGATTCTAAACCAAATATTTTTACAAGATTTTTAGCATGTTTATTTTTAGAAATAAAAACACCTTCTTTACATTGTTTGATTTGCAAGCCTGGAAAATAACTCAACTCACCTACCATGCTCATTTCGGATGTGTCACTCATATGCTTTACAAACTGATCAACTAACACAGACGTGGTAGCACCAAACACAATGTCATCGACATAGATTTCAGCAATGATAAAATCAGAACTAATACACTTCACAAACAAAGTTTTATCAACATTGCCTCTAGTGAAACCTATGTTAAGTAAGAATTCAATAAGATCGAGATACCAAGCTCATGGTGCTTATTTTAAGCCATACAAGGCTTTTTTCAATTTGTAAACATGATCGGGCTTATGTGGATTCTCAAAACCTTTTGGTTGTTCAACATGTACCTCTTCATTTAGAAATTCATTCAAGAAATCACTTTTTACATCCATTTGAAATAGAGAAAAATTAAAAGCACAAGCAATATCAATTAAAAGCCTTATTGATTCTAACCTAGTTACAAGAGCAAAAGTTTCATCGAAATCAATACCTTCAACTTGAGTATAGCCTTGTGCTACTAATCTAGACTTATTATAACAACATTCTCATGTTCATCAGTTTTATTCTTGAATATCCACTTAGTACCTACGATGTTCTTATCCTTAGATCTAGATACCAAATCCACACATCATTATAAACAAATTGGTTCAATTCCTCTTGCATAGAAATTATCCAAAATTCATCTTTCAAAGTCTCTATAACATTTTTCGGTTGTATTTGAAATAAATAACACGAAAATTGTACCACATGACACACGGAGGACATACAAATCAATTTTATCATATCACAATAGTTTACCGATTCTTTGATTCTGGTTTGAATTCCTTGCTTTGGATCACCAATGATATGAGAGGTGAGATGATTCTTTTGAGTTCTGAGTGACAGATCCCTTCTTGTTGATCTTTGTGACACGATATATTATCCTCATAATCATTTTTTATCTCTAATTCTGATGTTGGCTTGACACGAGTGTGTTCTTTTGGTGTTGTTTCCAGCACATTGCCCATCAGTATTGATATATGTTCTTCAAAGAACCTGCCTCATCAAAGAAAACATTGATCGATTCTTGAATTGCCTTAGTATGCAGGTTATACACTCAATAAGCACGACTATTTGAAGAATATCCCAAAAAAATACCCTTGTTACACCCAGAGTCAAACTTAGTCAAGTAATCTCTTTCATTCAAGATGTAACACACATAACCAGACACATGTAGGTACTTCAGATTTGACTTCTCTCCTTTAAGAATCTCATACGATGTCAGATCCAGCTTCTCTCCTTTAAGAATCTCATACGATGTCAGATCCAGGTCTAAGATATACCATATTGATGAGATAACATTCAGCGTTAACAGTTTCGGCCCACAACCTTTTGACAAGTGCTTGGAATATAACACGACACGTACCATTGCTTGCAAAGTTATATTCTTTCTTTCCGCAACACCATTTTGTTGGGGGATTTTAGGAGCTGAAAATTCATGCATTATGCCTTTTTTGTCATAGAAATTTTCAAAATTAACATTTTCAAACTCATCGGTTCTAATTCTAATGACATTAGCATTATGTAACTTGCGAAACTTTTTATATAATTTTTTAAACAATGAAAAAGTTTCAGATTTCTCACGCATAAATTTAACCTATGTAAATTGAGAGAAATCATCGACACACACAAACACATATCTTTTTCCACCAAAACTTTCAATATCAATAAGCCCCATTAAATCCATATGAAGGAATTCAAAACAACTAGAGGTATTGATAGTGCGAATCATAGGGTGAGATGACCTTGTTTGCTTACCCTTTAAACAAAGTCACAAACCCATCTTTGAAGGTGAGCTTGCGTATTCCTCTAACAACATCGTGTTGGATCAACTTCCAAATGTAACTGACACTAGCATGTCCCAACTTTTGGTGTCAAATTTCAGCTTCATGTGGTTTGGTACTCAAACATCTTCCGTCATTACCTATTTGATAATAATTATCTGCAGATCTACTTCCAAACATCATATAATTGTTAGAGTTATCAAATACTTCACATGTATCTTTATCAAACCTGACATACAAACCATCATCACATAATTGGCTTATGCTAAATAAGTTTGCACTGAGACCATCAACATAAAAGACTTGTTGAAGCTTTGAGAAACCTGGAACATTCAAGGTTCATTTTCCAGTAATCTTTCCCTTTGCTTCACCGTCTATGTCACACTTCCACCATTTTTCGGTACAAAGTCAGTTAAATATGATTTGTCACCTGTTATATGCCTGGAACAACCGCTATCAAAATACTAATTTCCAGAAAAATTAGTTTATAATGAGGTATAGACAGTTAGACACTTGTTAACATCATGATGTTGGGTAACACTCTTATGTTGGTCAGCAAAATTTCATGTTTTTCATCAGAAATTATTTCCTTACAAAAGGGTTTTATGTGATCAACTTTCTGACAGTAATGACAAACAAGAACCTTTGGCTTTTTCTGAGATGTGCTTTCTTTTGAAAATTTTATAAAACCTTCTTTTGATTCAAACATATTTGGAATAGTAGAGCACACCTTATCATAACCTAGACCACAACCATTAGTTTGACGAATTGACAACATTTCATCAAGTTTAGATCTACATCGGTTGAACTTGTCAAAGACCATGTCAACTTCATTTACCATTGCCTTGAGTGTGCATATTTCTTTATCCTTACGTGTTAACACCACTTCGAGCTTTGTGATCTGTCTCTTCAAGGCTTTATTCTCCTATTTTACTTGTGTTAGTTCGACATGGTTGTCCTCACAATGTTTGTCAACAATACTGAAATAGTGGTTGATACATGCAAAATCCTTTTGTGTTTTCTCTGGACTTTGGAATCTTTGGTTCCTGTCATCATGAACAATATTTGAGGTATTATTTTCAAGTTCAGTTAGTTCATACCAGTTGGTAACATTCTTCATTGGTAGAATGTTTGAAGATGTTATGGTGAAGTGGTCATCTTCGGAGTCATTTTCTTTTTCCAGTAACATTTCAGTGTTTTCCTCTTCCAGTAACATGTCAGTGTTGACATCGTGATCAACACATTCCTCAATTTTTGCTAGAAACATGATATTCTCATCTTCTTCATATTCTGATTCTGACTCATTACTTAGAGTGGTGTTGAAACTGAGCTTCCTTCTCCTTAGAACGGTTGGACATTCATGTGCATAGTGTCCCATTCCCAAGCATCCTCTACAGTTAACATTCTCAATGTTTTTTTTTCCTCGACATTGACGTGTTGCCTCCTTTCCTGGTCGACACATCACTACTCTTCTTTGAGGAACTTGAGGAGTACACCGATGTAGTTGGTGTTGATGGTGTGGATGCATTCCTGTTTTGGGATTGAGGACTGGACTTCTGCATTGATCTCATCAATTGGTTAATCCTCTTGGTTAACAATACCAAGTTGGGTTTCTCTTCATCTAGAAGATCAACATCGGATTCGATTTCTTCAGCGGCTGACATCTGGATGTTGGGTATGCTGACATCTGGATGTTGGGTATGCTGAGCATGTTGGTAGTACGAAGTGCAATTCCTTTTCCAGTATATCCCTGTTTCTTTTCTACAAGATGCATCTTAAAAGTAGTCAAAATACTAACAATCTTCCCAATTTCAAGGGAGTTTAAATCACGTGCTTCTTCTATTGCAGAAATCTTAACATTAAACCTTTCGGGAAGAGATCTTAACATTTTAGTTACCAACCTTGCATTGCTAAATAGTTCACCCAAACCTTGTGCTTCATTCACCACGACTGACATCTTCTCGTAGTAGGACATGATTGTCTCAACTTTTTGCATCCTTAGAATTTCAAATCTTGTGGTGAGAAGTCGCATATTTGTGTTTCTAACAACATTTGTTGAACCTTCACCTTCTCTTGGAGGATAAACCACGCCGCTTTAGCTTCAACACAATTTGAAATTAATCGGAGACAAGCAACATCAACAGCACCAAAAATAGCATTAAGAGCACGTGCATCGAAATTAGAATTAATTCTTTCATCCTGTGTCCATTGTCTTTCAGGTTTGGGAACCATAATTTTGGCATCTGGTTTCTCTAGATTTGGTCTGGTCATCTTGGGGGTTGTCCATCCATCTAGTACCGCAACCCATACTCGCTCATCAATGAATTTGATGTAGATCTTCATACACGATTTTCAAATGGCATAGTTTGTACCATCGCTCTCCAAAACTGGTGGCCTTATCGACTCAATTGAATTCATAGTAGCAAACTTGCACAACAGGAACACTACTTAGTGTATCAAGTAGCGGCTTTTGATGCCAATTGAAAGAATTTGTGCCCGAGTTTACTACTAATATAGAGATGTTAGTAACACCAATCGACTAACACTGCAGCAGAAACTAAAAACACACGAGTTAATTTTTTCACGGGTTAAGATTTCTCTACCCGTGAGAGTGCCTTATGGCAAAAAACGCTTTCAGTATGATAGAACAAGTTCTTACAAAGTAAAAGAAAATAATAAATAGAACAACTTATCCAATGTTCAATCACTTGAATAAGTTCATCTTTACACAGAAACACGCACGAAGATAATCTATGAAAAACAACAACAATCACTTAAACACAACACTTAATCTAACCGCCTCCTCCAGCCGAGAACGAGATTAGAGCAGCCCTTTGTAGTTTGAGAGAATTGAAGACAAATGTGAGAAAGATCGTCGATGTTGGTAGCGCCTCAATGCGTGTATGAAACCGCAACCAAAGTCCAATATTTATACTGCTTCCCTTGGAGACCTATTGCACAAAAATCACCACAAATCTAATACCAAAAAAATGTGATAAGATCAAATCTAGGATTAGCTATCTTATCTCATAAAATCAAATTATAGCATATTAGAAATGTACATGATAAGATATGTAAATTGAATTCCATAAAAATAAGGAAATGATAAGATTAACACAAAAATACGTGTCAATAGTAACATCAGAATGTTAGCAACACAATGACTAACATCGTTCACATAATACTGACACTAACAAATTCCACCTACGGATCCACCTCTATTTTTATGCCCACATCATCTTCGTCAAACTCAGCTAAATTTAGCAAATCGAACAGTTATTTAGGCACTCTGGCAAAATCTATGAAATCATTTCCATGCCTCTTAAGTTTCACGTGATTTTGTTTGAATCTTTAGATTTAAAGATCACGCAGTGTCTATGTCATAATAATATTAAATTTACATTTCAATATTATTGCAACACGTTTATCATATTAATAATTATATACAGTATACACACGAGTATATTGATAATTAAATAACTGAAAATTACTTAATAGATGATAAATTTTTGCATGCTTCAATTTTCAGAAAGTTGAGCTTTAGCTGAAGACTCTGGGTCAAGTCAACCCCACCCAATCACAAACGCGCTTCAACTACCTGTAAGTAAGAAAAACTTCAGAAAATAACTTTTTGCTGGAGTTGTAGATGATACTCCTTGCAAAATCTTATTGGGTTTGCGTTTTTATAGCTCTGATTATCGTTTCTTGAACTGGGCAGGCAAATTTTTCGCGATAATCGGACATCCCAGTTTTAAAAGTTCTGATATTTTCATACTTTGATGCTCAAACTCAGATTTTGACGGACGGGGGTTTGTTAATTTACTGCTGAGCTCCACCAATTGAAGATTTTCTTGTTATACGATATTGCTTATTGAATTTTGGAGTTTTGCAGCTGAAATTATCAAGAAATGGGGTGTTGACTCGGGATTGCTCAGGGTTTGAGAAGAGGGATTTTTTTGTTCAGAAATTGGTATTGATTTTTGTTAGAGTGAGATGGATTTGGGGGTTTTGATGCAAAAATATATGCTTGATGTAATTTGGGATGCATAATATTCAGTTTTGATCTGCATGACCGTGACTGTGAAAATATGCAAAACATAAACGTTAGGTTGATCTTGATGGTGAGCTAATCTTTTTCCGAATAAGGTTTTACTTGGTTGCAGCTGTGTTTTTGAGTTAGAGTTTGATTTTATTGGTGGTAGAAAAAGGGCTATTAACTATGCAGAATGGCAATGATCTATCATCTTCATTGAGTTTCGCCTCTTCGTCTTACCTATCAAATGGCTCCAGTAGCCACAATGTACCTTCTTCCAATGGCTGTGAAGGAGGTACTAATCTAGAGTTATTAAGTTTGAGTAGGCTAAGCGCGAGTCTTGAAAAACTGGTGATTGATGTTGATTATGAGTATAGTGATGCGGAAATAGCAGTTGAGGGAGTAAGTGTAGGTGTCAATCGCTGCATCTTAGCTGCACGAAGCGAGTATTTCCATCAACTGTTTAAAAAAGAGAAAGATGGACCTATGAAGGAAGGCAAACCAAAGTTTCTCATGAAAGACTTGGTTCCTGATGGGACTGTAGGCCACGAGGCGTTTATGGTGGTTTTGAATTACTTGTACACTGGGAAGGTGAAGGCATCACCAACCGAAGTATCCACCTGCGTAGATGACTCTTGTGCTCATGATGCTTGTGGCCCTGCCATCAATTATGCTGTGGAGATGATGTACGCTTCTGCTACATTTCAGATTAAAGAACTCGTTATGGTTGTTCAGGTTCGTTCCTTTGAAGTTTTGATTGATAAAGGCCGTCGTTTGGATCATTCTGCAGACTTTGTTTTTGTTTGAGTGCATGTTTATTTCTTGAAATCTGTATAGTGAACTTGTTCCAAGTAATAGAAACTAGAGAAACTGAGAGCAGTTTTTGAGGCTGCTCTTTATAATCTGAAATCACGATATATGAAATTTGGACTGTTTACTTGAAGATCCCATGATAAACTTTGGCTCAGAAAATGGTTGTGCAGTTATCATAGAATCGCTAATATGTTAGTTGGCTGAGCAAGAATATCTACCCACTAGAAGTGGTATGCAAGTGAGACAGTGGTGAATTTTTGTTTGATTATTTATGCTTTCATTTTTGGTTAACAAAATGGCAGTGAAGCTATTTTAGAATTATTAACTCTTTAGTCATTCGTCTTGTGTCACTATAAGTGGTATGTAAGTGAGAATATGGTCGATTTTTCATTGATTATGAAAACCATGTGTTGTATGCTGGCTTCCTCCAATTAGCATGAAAGTGAAGTTACTATAAGTGAGCAAACAACATGATATCGTTCTGTTTTTTCTGTCAAGTTCTATTTCATTTGCTCATTTTGACTGTATTGATCAGTTTTGTCTCTCTTTCAGCGTCACCTCCATAATTTTGTCGACAAAGCCTACGTGGAAGACATCATGCCGATCCTCATGCTAGCATTCAATTGTGGGTTGGAGCAGCTTCTCTCACACTGTCTTGAGAGAGTAGCCCGATCCAATCTCGACAACCTCATCCTCGAGAGGGAGCTCCCCGCTCAGGTCATGAATGACGTCAAATCAGTCCGCCTCAAAACTAACCAAGAGGAAGAGCATGACTCTGTGCAAGTCGATCCTCTGAACGAGAAACGTATCAGGCGGATCCACAGGGCACTCGACTCGGACGACGTTGAATTGGTCAAACTTCTGCTGGAGGAATCCAACATCTCATTAGATACCGCGTGTGCTCTTCACTACGCAGTTGCTTACTGCAACCCTAAGATTGTGAACGAGGTTTTAAACCTCGGAAATGCTGATGTCAACCTCCGGAATTCGCGGGGCTATACAGTCCTTCATCTCGCTGCGAGGCGCAAGGATCCTTCGATAGTTGTTGGTTTGCTGAATAATGGTGCAACGGTCTCAGATACGACTGGAGATGGGCAGACGGCGATCACAATATGCCGGAGATTGACACGACCCAAGGACTTCAACGAAGCGACGAAGCAGGGTCAAGAAACGAACATGGACAGGCTATGCATCGACGTTTTGGAGAGGGAGATGAGGAGGAATCCATTGGCTGGAAACATATCACTGGCATCGGCTATGGTGGCTGATGATCTACACATGAGGCTTCTACTTCTTGAAAATAGAGGTACAATTTTATTATCAAATATATGTTGCTATTATGCTCTAGGATTCGTTTGTTCTCTTTTTTTTCTTCTTTGAGAGACATAGGATCCATTTGTTTTGATTGCATAAGTTTCAGCATCTTTTAGTTTTTAACAATTTTGAAAGTTTGGTTTTAAAATACATATGTATGAAAATGAGACACCAATTGTGACATTTTCGTCTACCACCTCCGGGTGTAGCGGGTAAGCACATTTCCCATGATGATAAAGGTCAAGGTTTCGAGTTTATATGGGGACAGCAGGGGTGGGATTTATTTTAATATTATGCTTAAGTTAAAAAAAGAAGAAAAAGAAAATTGTGACATCTTCTGAGGGAGATTGAATTGCGACCCTTTTAGAGTTTGGTTAAATTAAGTCGAATTGACTGGGATCTGGATGCGTGTGAAAATCAAAGCAAATAATAAAGTTTTTGTATTTATTTATAACAAATATAAAGAATACTAAATGTTAATGCATTTAAAACAAATTAATCTTATGTTCTATATGCCTGAGTTTTCGCTGATTTGATGCGGTTTGTAGTGGCGATGGCACGCTCTTTGTTTCCTCTTGAAGCCAGATTGGCGATGCAGATAGCACACGCGGATTCAACCATGGAGTTTGCTGGACTTTCGGCTACACATGGCATGTGTGGGAGTTTTAAGGAGGTTGATTTGAATGAAATACCGTCCGAACAAGCAAGAAGGCTCCATTTGAGGTTGCAAGCACTTCAAAAAACTGGTATGTTCAAATTGTCTGTTGCATTTCGATCTGATGTTATATGGATTTTGGTGTTGAGTTGATACTTGATAGTTATCGTTATCTTTTACTGATTATATATAGTAGATGTTGTTAGTGTTATAATTATTATGTTTTGAAGATTGGACTTATTGGGCTCGCTTTATTTCTTCTCTAGTGTTTCTTCTTTTATTGTGGAGAGCTCCTCACTCTTAACACTGTCAAAATTTGCATAGCCTGACCTACTCAACTCTACGTGGGGCCAGCCAACTTCCGAAATAGTGTTGGACGTGCACGGGTAGTTTGGCAGTTCTTGTTAGAAATGCTTGATTTTCTATGAATCAATGAGGCTTAAGAATGAAGCATACAAATATCTTTCCCAAGGGATAGCTAGTAATTCTTGATGATATCGACTACCGAGCTGAAACGTGTTATACCTGAGTACATTCGCGAGAATGAAACTCAAAGAAATTTATTGATGGGAGCGGGACATTTCCTTCTTTTAAGTTAAGTGGGGATGGGATTGGATACCACTAGACTACAATGTTAGTTGTGTATTACCATTATGCTTTTTTCTTTTTTGTCGGTGAACGATATTACTGTGTATGTGTGTGTGGAATGAATCGAAACACAAATCTCAGCTGTTGATTTTGATGACGGTGGGTTGAGATTTGTGAAAAAAGTGTCTCTCGTTCAATCGACATGTTCTTTTAATTCATTGAAATGCCTTTTTTCAATGCCAATCACCCAAGATCAGCTATTGACCAGTTACTAATTTCATTAGCTCTCCATATATGTGTATTTAATAGATATAGAACATTTATCTCATCTGAAGCAATAAGTATTGTTGGTGGCAGTGGAGACGGGGCGTCGGTTCTTCCCCAACTGCTCGGAAGTTCTCGACCAGCTATTGGAGGATGACTCTATCGGCTCTCTACTGCTGGAGAAGGGGTCACCGGAGGAGCAGCGCAAGAAGAGGCTGCGCTACATGGAACTCAAGCAAGATGTGATGAAAGCATTCAGCAAGGACTTGGCTGAACATAAATGGACAGTGTTCTCGTCGTCGTCGTCTTCATCTTCTCAAAAGATTAGGAAAAGATAGATGTGTAGTGCTTTGGCACGCATTGATGGTATTGTAAGTTAAGATAGTGGTAGCACAAAGATGTAATGGAGAATCCCATACGTGTTTCTTATGTTGCACATATGCAGCCATTTTGCAATAAGATGTTGTGTGGTTTTACCTTCATGGAATATTGGAGTGTGCTCTCGCACTCAATCAAACATATGCATTAGTCCTGTTGTAAATTATCATGTAAAGTATAAACTATCCAGTTTTGGAAGAATTAAAAAGATTTTTGTAATTATAGCTACTGTCTTGTTCTACCCAATCGTAATAGTGCACAATACTTTAGTAAGAATAACTTTCAACAAAATTATAAGAAAAAATAAATGGAAAATGAAAAGCAATAAAATTATGATTTTCCAAAAACTTATCCATCTCTATTGCTTCAAAATAAGTCATTGCATAAGAAAAGAGAAGGCAAAAAATTCCTATAGCCCATCATTTTTTTTTTTATGTTGATCAAAAGAAAGATAATAAGAGAATCTGTCACACCGTACAATTTTCAATTAGCCAGATGCATAAATCCTGCTCATATTTAGATTAAGAAAACATAAAACTACTGCAATACAACAATACTTTTGCACTATAATCACCGGATCTGCTGTCCAAATTGAAGCATACGCCGCCCATTAGTTTTACCATACTAGATTTAACACCAAATACCACAAAATAAATATATATGTAAGAAAACTATAATGTAGACAGTAAAACATGCATGTTGAATTCACCTGCCAATATCATGCCTGACACCAACATCTGCGAGAAAATAGTCGTGAGTATGAGCAGCGTTTGAAAAGCTAGTTTCATTTGGGCAGCATGGGCTACTGATGTCGACATTCCATCACCTAAAACTGAAACCATTACCATTGCCACGCTGCCGCTTGGCAAATTTTCCTTTTCCGTTTGTGCCTACTACTGTGTGAGAAGGCTGTGTGTGATAATGTGGCGGGTGGCACTGGGTATGTGATGAAGGATTCCGATGCTTGTCATGGTGCAAAAGTGACATGAGATAATTCTTGGAATGGTGATTCTTCAGCATTTTTTTACCATGAATAGGCTGACTGATGTCAGCAGCACCGATCATTGCAGAGAGAGCATCGACCGGTTCTGATGGCAATGAGATCCCTGACATTCCATCATAAGAGAGGATGCAGGCTATTGCATACAGAGAGGCACCGAGATCTTGTGGAAGAACTTTCTTTGGATGTGTAACCTACAAAAAGGCCATAACGAGTTACTTTATCAAGAAACATTTGAAACGGGTACGAAAAACAGCATTTACATAATAACTTCCTCTTGAAAGTTATGTGGCATCTTAGTCCCGTAATTTTGGGAAGCTATGCCTCCTCACAGCAGAGGTGATCGCAATGACAAGGCCCAGACGACTGTTTATCAAAAACACAAGTCTCCGCTATATAAATATGGTTCGGATCCTATAGGAATAAATCCCTATAGGAATGATCCAATAATATCTAAGATTGAGATATTTTCCTTTTAAATTTTGATGCTTGTTTGTGTTATAAATGATGTTTGATGAGTAACAAGCATCGAACACTGAAAAGAGAAAATATCTCAACCATAGATTTTATTGATCCTATGGCTCAGGTTTGTTCCTATTTCTCATGGGAGGATCTTTTTCCTATATGATCCACTCCCTATATAGGGATTTAAACATGTGAACTCCTCTTGGTGAGTGAACTTGTGAACTTGTGCATTTTTTGTGTTTGATGGACATTTTCTTGTATTAAGGTGGACAAATCTGTATCGGACATACCTTATTATATAAAAATGTCCGATACAAAAAGATCCCCACAACATACGAAAATGCCCACTTTAACACAAAAAAAAAAATGCCCAATACACACTAAAAATGCATGAGTTCACAAGTTCATTCACTAGAAGGAGTTCACTTTTGATTACAAACCTACATATGAAGATTATATAAACTTTGGATTGATTATGTATACCTTGAACAAGATAGCAGCGGATAGTCTCTCCCTGAGGCAGTAAATCTGAGCAACATCAAGAGCTGTGGACTGAAACGGCAGCCATCTATCCACGACAACCTTGACCGCATTCTCGGGTGATGACAAGATCTTCTTGTCATGGGAGTTTGATAAACCATTAGGCTCGTCTTTATCTTCATCACTGTCATTGTCAGCATCAGGATCTTCGTCGCCACTCTCTTCTTCATCCTCACCATCGTCTTCATCGGTTGGGGCCACCACGATCTCCGTGGCTAACAAAATCAACGGGAGCGAACCTACAAGACTACAGTTCCTGACATGCATTCCCCCATCTCCACGGGTTATCTCATCAAACATGATCAAAGGAGGAACACCGAATTTCTTCGACGACAGCTTGGTGTTCACTGAGAACTGGTGCAACCTCACCTTATTCCCGTCGGCAGTTTCTACAAGGGACCTATTACCCTGGGGAATCACTCTACCGACCATCGGATATAGACCCGAAAAAACTACAGCATGGAGTATTCCAGGGTCATGTGCATTAAGGCTACAATGGGATGCATCTGCTGGAATAAAACCTTGCCGAAGTAGTTCGCCTTCTAGTTGCTTCCGCATTCCGGAAAGCATTCTCATAGTAGTCGTAGACACGAAATACTGAGAAGAAAACCTAGCCTGTTCCCCCTTTTCCTTGGCCCTTCTCCAGCACTCAAAGGCGGCTATAATAGCTAACTGGTCGCCGTTTCCACCGTAAAGAGAAGCCAGTTCTAGTTTAGCGGCTTGAGCTTTCTTCTTATCATCGGGAAGTATGGGCAAAATGAAGGGGTCTTTATAGTCGGCAGCACAAGCTAGAGTTAAAGCGGGGTCAAGACAGTTTAACAATATTGCCAAAAATAACATTTTGCTGGTGCGAGGGTGGACTGGCAGAGCTCCGAGTTTCTCTCCAAGTTCCGTAAGTTTCTCATCTACCGACAGCGCCCCAATATCCTGAAGAACCATTATTGCGTTCCTTATTGTCTCGTAAACTGGTGGATCCAACGTTTTCTGCAAAAATTCTTCTATTTTGCAAGATGGGTCGATAAGCTTCACCTGTCAAGAAGACAAATGTGGCATTACAGGATTTCAATGTGTTGAAGACTATGTTTAATATGATAGTTATTGTTGTGATTTACTTTCTACTACATGTTTGCATATTCTTCCACTTGACATGGTTTCAGAGCTAATCTATTCTAGGAAGTAAATCAATCTACACTTGGAAACATATCAATTCCTTAACTACCACAATCACTACCATAATAAACTATAACATCTAACGCAATGAAAATCTGGTTAGCAATTTCTCGGTTCGACTAGTTCTGATCTTATCAGGTAACATTAGATTCAATATGTCTCTAGTTATGGTGGGGGTGTTAATTTGGAGGTAAGAAGAAAATAGGAGAACATGAAGGCATCGGCAACACGTTACATTAAACATGGACACATAAAACAGCGAGCTAGATACCTGCAAGCACAGCTCTTCTATCGGCATCCTCTTAATCTCAGGAACTTGGAAATCAGGCAAAGAAGAAGCCCGAAGTTTTGAATAGAGGTGATAGCAAATGCCTGGCTGACAACGCCCTGCACGGCCCTCTCTTTGCCTTGCACTTGCCTTTGATACCCAAGAAGAATGAAGTGTCGAGACATTGTTATACGGATCATAACTTTTCTCTTTCATACGGCCGCTGTCTATGACATAAACAACATCATCAATTGTCACAGAAGTTTCAGCAATATTAGTAGAAAGAACAATTTTACGGCATCCATGACGCGGTCGCTGGAAAACTTTCTTTTGCTCCACCAGTGGAACCATAGAATGAAGAGAAATAATTAGAAATCTCAATGGATCCTTAAAATAAGGACTGGATAGTAGTTTTTCTCGTGTTCTATTTATATCATCCAACCCGGAAGAAAAACAAGAACAGCTCCATCCGTCGAGTCATTGCAGATTTTCTTCAATAGTTGTTCGATAAGCACACAGTCAATTAGTTCAGGGTCAGCATTTGATAAGTATTTATCAAGTAACTTCTGCCCCTTGTCAGAGTCCGTAAATTCTTTCTCCATATGTTTCTTAATAATTTCGGCAGCCTCCCCCTGATTATGTTGTTCAGCATAATTTAGAGCAGTTTTTCCTGCATTGCATCGTAAATCACATTTTGCACCAACCGAAAGAAGCGTGCATACATGACTAACTCTTCCTTTTCCAGCAAATACCATCAGCGGGGTTACTCCAGTTTTCGAGTGTTGGTAATTGAATGTTTGTGTATCTACTTGAGAAGATAATAGCTCGACAAGGGGATCCAACTCATCATTCGATAAAGCTAAGTCAATAGCCTCGTCAATAGCAACTCGGCATTCCTCGGTTAATGGAGCGACATTGTCTGTCTCATTCTCAGTCGTGCATATGATGTGATTATTTTCAGTAGATCTCACTATCGACAGTACTTCCTCCAGGTAGAAAGTTTTCACCTGAAAACACAATGTTGAATTCATGATGGACAAAATCAATCAAGATAAACATTAGCAGTGTAAGAATTGGGAGAAGCAACTTACTGGATAAGTAAAACCTGGTACACGAATAATTGGACAGCCACCAAAGTACTGCGAAAATCGTTCTGCATCGATGGTGGCGCTCATTAATACCTGTTCGGTTTGAACAGCCCATAAAACTTGTATTCTCTAAGAAAATATCACTAATCTCAAAACTATATCAAGGTTTGACCTAGTAAAGGACTGGAAAGATACTAACCAGACGCAGGTGAGGATATAACGGAAGCATGTCCCTGAAGAAAACGTGAAACAAAGCAGCAGAAACATTGGATGCAACAGTGAGATTACAGAAATCGCATACAAGCAAAAATAGGTTACATAACAAATATACCAGATATTCGTTTATTAGATGTAGAATTAAGGATAGAATCAAATTTCTCGATAGTTTGGTAACACAAAAATTAGATCACAAAGAATTCATCATTCAAGCATATAAAACTTCAAAATTTACGTAATAATATCATATAAGGCACCTGATTATTGCAAGCATGAAATCGGAGAACCGATCCCTTTCATGAATTTCATCCTACAGTCAAAACAAGATGTCAGGACCAGAACCTCAAAACAAAAACAGAAAAATAAAAAAGAAAAAGCAAGTATCATGTGGCGTGGATGTAATAGGGTAAACCTTCTTGTCCAGTTATGAATAGACATAAATGAGGCGTAGATTATGTTTTACATTTAACGGCATCATAAAGCAACCAAGAATTGTCACATCTAAAGCCCTGAGTCAAAATAAATGACATCAGAAAGATCTTATTATATTGAGACACACAAAAGAAAATACAGTATTTTTCAATCATCATTCTTAAAAGCAACCAGGAATTTACACTTCCAGTGCCAATAGACTAAAGGTGTTCGAGGAGGTTCAACTGCCATTGATGGAGTCGAATAGTGCAAAAAGTACAACTGATCACATTGGAGCTAAAACCAAGATATCTCTTTCAAGTGACAAAGAAGACCGTGATAGAGGATCACTTAGAAAAAGGCAACGATCACTTCGAAAAAAATTCAAGACAACTGATGATAATTGGAAGTGAGAAAATGATGGAAAAGATGTGTCGAGAAAAACCATACCACAATTATGTGGGTTATTTCAGACATAGTACTTTGCACATTTTTGGAAGCCTTTTTTTTCTTCGATCTGCCAGTTCCTTTGCTAACTAGAACCCTCAGCAAAACTCCATTGGTACAAAATACAAGAGATGAATGCTTTCCACCTCTGCCTTCCAGCCGAATCTAAAATTTTTCATTGGCAATTAGAAAATAAAATCACAGTAAAAGTACAACCCGGTCTGCATGTTTGATATTCATACACAAAATTAAGAAGCGTACTGCATTGTAACAAAGATTACTCGAATCAAGATGGCAACAATAACCGCGACATCCATTGCAATAAAGTATACATGAGTAATACACATGTAACATTACATATTGATCCATGTAATTTTTAACTGACCTACACACAAGCCTAACTTACTCAGTCTGTCCAATATTTATATATAAATGTTTATCCTCCTCCCAACCAAACTACCAAGATAGTCTGCCTAACCGTCAATCAGAGTAAAATTTGATCCCACAGATTCACAAGTTGAATACGAGGTACATCAACCCAGAATGTACAGAGGAATATTAGAAATCCCCTCATTTCATGTTCAATTAGAAACTTACTAGTTGTCACTGTTTATCTTGTATATTTGTACTTGATGGCAGCTGATGCTTTAATCATATATTAATTGAGAAATTATAAGTATGGATATCTCCATGACTCAAATCTAACTGGGGTCATTATTGCATATAGTTGGGCAGATTATTCATATTTAATTCTTTCAAGCACCAGATTATGTAACAAAATATCAAAAAATAAAATACTCGAGAGATTCGGCAGTCAATATAGAATAACCCCTAAAATTGCCATGTCGAAACCAGGAAAGAATCTCGTTTAAAATCTAAAGCAGCTAGATTCATTCAGCAGTACCTTGTATCCAACAGAATCGCCAACGTTCTCACCTCTTTCAGTAGCAATTCTTTCAGCCACTGCAATCGAGCAATTAATTATCAGAACTAACTCACATTTCTGAATCAATAAATATATATATTCAAGAGAAACAGGTTGTCAACCTGATGTGGCAGATATTCGCCTTGGTTGAGTACAAATGATTTTACATGTCTCTCCTTTACTCCACACGTCATCCAAGAGATACTGCGGAACCTACAAGTTTCATAGACCAAAAACTTTCATTTCCAATTATTCCAGAAAACATGCTCCTAACCAAGATATTAAAACATAACCCAATAACAAGTTTCTCTTCTATTATGTTATCAAAGTTAGAGTGCTGAGGATATTTTTGGTTCCTGAATAGGAACTTTAATTATGTTTTTCAGACATGCAATATATAATGAATATAATGCGAAGGATGGATTATATTTATAGTACGTCAAACACATCCTTTTTTTGTCGGTCAGAATAAGATATAATAAAGAAAATAAACAATCTTAAAAAGCAGTACCTGTGTTGTTTTCCCACATCCAGTTTCACCACATACGAGCACAACCTGTATTGGAATATAAAATAATAAGTGATAATCTATTAGAGATGGGAAATGAGATATCCAACAAAAAGTACACATGTCAATACAACAAAAAAGATCTGAAGTTGGTAGCATTCTCATCAAGCTAGCAACTAGTAAGTGAAAATTTAAAACAAAAAAAATGTATCTTTCTTCTCCGGTTCTACAAGTGTTCTGAAAACAGATATGTAACAGTTTACTCCTTGGAGAACTTGAATGACCATGGTCATTATACTGATATAGCTAAAAACCTGGGAAGAAAAGATTTAAAGATAGCAAATTGCAAAAAAATAAAAAAGCACAACCTGCTGAAACCCTACTGTAGATGTGATAACATCCCTGAAAGATGCAATCGGAAGCTTGGACCTGCTCTCAGCAATCTGCAAATAAAGTAGTAACCACTTACCCATTCTAACATAAGATATTAAACGAGTTGCAAGACTGCCAAGTGAGGGTCCTGACATGTCTCATGCTTGGGTCCTTCTCAATTTGGGAAGCAAGCGATTGCACCTTGCTTGCAATTTCAGATTGGTTCATTGCAGGCCTGCAGAAAAAATCATCTCTTTGTATTCCTGAATTACCGTTTTTTCGACTGCTTACTTCAACTTTATTCTCAGTCGTATCCGCATCATTTGGGGGGAACTGAGAAAACAAGTCCCGCAACACAAGGTTTGATTCTCCTGAAAATCTGAAAGAACTCCCTTTTACAACGCCTACTTCCTTCTTCGTCTTATAGACACAAATGCGACGCTCCTGGCCTTTCCTACAGATTGTTGATTGTAAGAAAGGAGAAAGACTGACCCCATAACATTATAAAATAGCTTCGACGCTCGTGCTTAATTTTCCAGCTTGTGACTCACCCATGACTCTTAGACTTCAAGCCCATCTTCCTGCATAAAGTGTGCACCGCTGCCCGCTCCTTATTGTTCAGGTTATCTTTAAATTTGTATTCTGCATGATTTAAAGTTGTAACTCTTCTCCCTCGTAACATGCCATAAATAAAGTTCACAACTACTATAACAATCAACTACAACACAGAGATAATAGCTTCCTGAACCATCCATTCAAGCATGTTTACAACTATAACATTTGCACGTCAAGTTGGGGCCAACGGCAGCCAACATAGTATCGATTTCACTATTTAGTCATCAAATATTGAAAATTTCAGCTAACATGGCAAAAAACAAAAACCACGACTTTCGTTTCTCACACAACCCAAAAAATAGTAACATCTGGATTCTCAAATCAAGACCTATTTACTCACCCACATCGTCCGAAATTCGAAACTTTTCAAGAATCTCCGCAACTCGAATGCGGTTGGCCTCGGAGAGATTCATAATGGCTCGCTGACCGCTGCCTCTCCTCTGTCGCTTCTCCTGGCCGGATGAACCTGGGTCCATTCTGTTTCTTATTTCCATCTATTTTTACTCTTTTGTGTCCCTCTATGGGTGGGAAATTAAAGATGCACTTATCTTCCGGGAATGGGTTTTCTCAGTGTCATCTAGAGGCGAAAAGGGGTGGAGAGAAATTGATGAAGAAAGGATCTCAGTTCTGGTTTTCCATTTTCTGGAAGGCGGTTTTCTTCCTATTCTTTTTTTGAAGGGGGGTTTCTCGTCAGAGTATAAATATGACCTTTTATTTTCTTTTTATAATTAATTAATTACAATAATATTATTTCTATCTATCTATCTTTCTATTAATATGCTAAATGAGGGTAGTTCTTAAAAATTACATTTTTGTCATTTTTCATTCCGAAAACATCCCATCATTTACCTTATTTGACCTTTTCTTTGATTTATTTACTATTATTTATATTATAATATATATTTATATAATAAGTAATAAAATTTTTGAATAAAGTTACATTATATATTTTTCCTCTAAAAACATTTCATTTTCACTAATTTTATTTATTATTATTTATTGTTGAATTAATTTATTGGAAACAAATGAAAACATATATTTTTT
This sequence comes from Ocimum tenuiflorum, assembly GCA_001278415.1. Taxonomy (NCBI): domain Eukaryota; kingdom Viridiplantae; phylum Streptophyta; class Magnoliopsida; order Lamiales; family Lamiaceae; genus Ocimum; species Ocimum tenuiflorum. The sequence goes on along the minus strand of AYJT01027198.1, from coordinate 2,959 downwards.
ATTTTATCATTTAAGTTGAGCTCATTTTTTACATCAAATTTTATTTTTGCAGGTTTTCGGTTTGTTTTATTCTTTTTATTTCTATTAAATTGGTTTATACGTAACATATGATATGCAATTAATAACTTATAGTATAATTCTATTGACAATATTGATAGACAAAATTAAATATTTTTTCAATAATAAGAATATCATTTTATTTATTATATTTTAACAATTCAATTGGACCACGCAATGCGCAGTTATAAAATTAGTTTTACAATAATATATCAAAATCCCTAATACAACCATGACTATATTAATATTTTGAAAAGTATGTTTTGAGATTATTATTTTATAAGTCTAATAGTCTTTTACCAACATCTGCTAATTTATATGTGCTTTGAGCACATTCGATTTTTTAAAATTCATAGCTCGATGCCAGATATGTCAAATAAGTCGGGCCAATCCAGTCTAGTACGATTGAAGCACGGTCTAGATCTGGCACACGTAGAACATGGGTTTGATGGGTCAGGCTTACGTAAGTTAAATGGGTTCAAATTGAGCTTATTTTCAAACTCAAACCCACTAGAGTCTAAGACCGGCACGATGCAGGCCCAGTTCAAGCCCACCTTAGGCCATGTTCGACCATCTTAGACTAATTTCATATTTTAATTACTTTTCTTCATTTTTTCAATTAATATTAAGATTTTTTTTACTAATTCAACAACATAAAATATTGAATTGAAGTTTAGAAATTAAAATATACATATTTTAACACAAATGGTTCGAAAAACTTGGACATATTCTTTCAAAAAGTGTGAAAAAATAAAAAAATATTTTGATGCCCACTTTAAGCCCACCTCAGACCCACTTTAGGTCTATCTCAAGATCGACCTAGACCCCACTCAGGTCTAGCACAATCCCAATTTGTAGTGGTCCTGTACCATTTTGGATCCAAATTTTTTTAAAATGGCCCGGCCCAGCCTAGCTCGGGGCATCTCACTAGTGGTCCCGATCCATGCCGGGCCTGATTTACGTGGACCTACCCGAACTCGGACCGGCCCACTTGACAACTATAATTGATTTTTTTAAGTTTTATATGAGTATAGATAAATTTTACACATACGGGGAACATCTCCCACTCTTAATTTGGAGATGAGGAAATTTTATATTGTGGTGACACTTGTGTATAGTTGTCCATCACACACAAATAAGGTGGGGGTGCATACGACCATATCGGCCCTGACTCCCGACATGTCATTTTATTATTTTGGACAATATGTGTTAATATCCTTTGATGTTCTTTTTGGTACATTGGGAAATGTTGGGCATATTATGTATTCAATATTTTTTTTTCCTCAATAAAAGAATACGTAGAAAAAGAAGAAAGCAAAATTGAATGAATTGTGAGATGATGATATACTACCCTTTAGTCTCCTCATCTTAGTGGTGAAACTGATTCACATACTTAATAACAAAGAATAATCAGATTGTGTTCATGAATTACTCCAAGTAATTTGCGTGTATCCTAATTTAAATAATTGTTATTTTTGTTACTGTGTTATGTCTATTATTTTATAATGATAATAAGCTAAACCATTAGATATGCAATGAACCAACTCTATTCACACACACATATATAGCAATGCACACAAAAAAAGTATACACTGGGTAGATTTTATTTGTATGTTCTGACTTGCAAATTACAGGACATGTAAATTGCACTGGATGATGTGTGTGTGATTTGAATTCGTCTCTAGAACCTGGGCAAATTTCATTTAATATCTCACTTTTAAAACTTTTCCAATTGATCATGATTTTTTTTAACTCTTTCACAAATCCACGTCTAATCTAACAATTGTGTCCCGAGATTATGTCTTATCCAACCAAAATTTTTCGTAATACATGTAATGATACAACATTGTTTTGATATTTCAAGGCAATACATCAAAAATGTATCCTGCCATTCCATGTTGAATTTGAGGACTTTTTTAGCCAACATGAATATAATATCGAGATTCAATTATTGTTGAGGGTCAAAATCTCAGGCAACATCCAGACCCTCGATCCGGGATCTCGATCGCTGAAGATCTTCGAGATCTGTGCCTGGACCGAATCCAAGCCAAGGCAAGAAAGTCTCGAAGCCGACCCTCAACTACTGTAGATGCCTGAGCCCCCGAGCATGCCCTAGAAAAAAGGCAACGAATGCCCCAGGGCCTTAAGAACCATCGACCCGAAATCCTCTAAGATTCTCATAAAAAGTGCATCAATGCTTCCGCACGCATTCGCACGTACAAGAAGGATCCATAATGATTCCCTTGCTGAGTCAGCATGGCACCCAAGACGTGAATCTAACTTTTTCAACACGCTTTCAGATTGCCGCCTGGATATTTTCGATCTCTTCCTTAGCATAGGAGTTATTCAGATTCGTCTTGTACTCCACAGTATAAATAGGTGTCTAGTCAGCACTAGTCAATACTCTTTTGCGTCCTGTAGCAAGTCTCTCATTTTCTTTGTATTTCCCGACTTTCGATCGTTAGAAATCCTTGCAATTCCAATCGTTCAATATATAAAATATCAGTCAGTCCATTCCGAGGAACTATAAACATTCCTGAAAGTCGTGGTGTCCGATTAAATTCTAGCTTAGAGCCTCATTTTGATCTTGCAATCAAAATCGAACCTCAACAATTTGGCGCCCACCGTGGGGCTCTAAGCCACGATTTCAATAGAAAATCTCCGTTCCAGTCCTTTTTCACCGATAAATTCCCTGTTAAATCCTTTTTGCATTCGAATTATCAATGAATCTCCATCGTCACGTCCAAACATCCCCCATTCTTCTCGTTTATTCTGAAATATGTGTAATGGTTTCTAACTCCGATGTTAACCAGGCTGATACGCCACAAGCGGCGCAGGGGTCGAGGACTCAACCCAAGCGGAGAGAAAGGGATCCGTCCCTAATGTCCCATCCCCATTCGCT
>AYJT01027192.1:0-11304 GCA_001278415.1 Ocimum tenuiflorum | reverse complement strand
TGAGGACTTCATTCGTTGTCTTATGATCAAATAACATTCATCGACATTAATATCGTTTAAAACTCTTAAGTCTCGTTATTCATTTGTCGTATAAATTTATAGTTCCTGGGTTAGAGTGGAGACTGAGTTTCAAAATGTAGAATAGCACGGTAAGAAGTTCAAGGTAACAAGGTACAACTGGTGTTTTGATAAAGGGACTGAGTGTATATTCTCATCTGGTTTTGCATTAGAATTAAAGAGTGTTGGGATAACTGGATTCGAACACACTTGAAATGAATAAGGTAAATAAATATGATCGGGTCGAAATTCAAATTTGAGAGGTGATCCGGTTGATCAAGAAGTGATCGGGCCGATCGGGTATAATACTTTGGTTCCCAGTTAATCGGGGAGTACTTGGATAAGAAGCTGTGGCAGACATGATCGAGACGATCCGACAAATTCGAGCTCGTATCAAAGAGGCCCAAGATAGACAGAAGTCATATGCCGATACCAGATGAGCTGAATTGAGCTTTGAAGTTGGTGACAAAGTTTTCTTGAAGGTATCACCATCAAAGGGAATCACCCGATTTGGGGCAATTGGAAAACTGAAACCTCGATATATTGGACCTTATAAGATCCTCGAGAGGATTGGAGCAGCAACATATCGCCTAGCCTTACCACCTAGTATGGGGAACATGCACAATGTTTTCCACGTTCGCAATTAAGAAAGTATATATACAATCCGAAGCACGTAATCCACCATGAAGAAGTCACTGTAGAACCAGATCTCTACTATGAGGAGAGACCAGAAGTCATACTCGATCGAAAAGTACAAGAACTCAAAACCAAATCGATTCCACTTGTGAAAGTTCTATGAAGACACCACAGAGTAGAAGAGGCCACATGGGAACTCAAGGACAAGATGAGAAGTAAATATCCCGAGTTATTCGAGCAAGCCTAGCAAATTTTGAGCACAAAATTTTTGCAAGGTGGAGAATGTAACACCCCGTGTTTATTTTTAGAGTCTAATTAATCATTTAATTATTTTCCCCAAGTGACGGGAAATAATAGTATGAGAATTATGGAATGAGAGCTACGAGCTTACTTATAAACTCAAAATCGAGACTTTAATGACTTATGTAATGAAGCGAGTTATAATATAAAATATGAGTTATAACATAAGGTCCCTCCGCAAGCCCTGACCCTAACCCTTCTTCCACCCAAGTATAAATAGTGATATTGGAAGAGCCACCTTCATTCTTCCAAAAACTCATGTGTTGAGACCCCCAAACACTCTCAAGAATCAAACCTTTGTTCTCTCACACTTGGCATTTGAAGGAGAAGGAATAAGATCTAGAAGCACCTTGAGCCCAACCACCATCTTCTTCATGTTAAGATTTATCATTCAAAGTAAATGTTCATGAAGTTACCTATAGCAACTTTGAGACTTTCTTGTTAACGTTGATGAAACTCATGTGAATCTTAAGATGTTTGGGTCATATGCTCACATTTGATGATTTGGTTACAATCCTTGAAACATTTTCGTGCATACTGAGTCATTACACATTTGTTGTCAAGCCCCGATTTTTACCCTTGTGAGAGCAACAGTCGGAGACGTGATCCCACCGAGTGATAACTCGATATAAGGGAAGAACATAATCCATGCAACGACAATAATAGAACAATATATGACAAGAGGTATTTAGGAATGAATTAAGGACATTATCATTCAAGTTCATAATCAATAGAGATAGAATCTTTGGGGTTTACAGAGTATCATCATAATCAATTACAAACCAATTCATAAGTTTCATCAAATAGTTGCGAAACAGAAAGTTTAAAGATGAGTCTACACATATGATGATGTATAATTCGACGCTCATATGACCCATCAGAATTAATATGCTCAAAACCATCTCCAACCTCGCTGCTCCTCAACCTGTACATTAAAAAGATATGCAGGGCTGACTACAAGAATGCACTCAATGGACACAGTGTCAAAATCATACATACATAAAAACATGAATGGAGTGTATGTTCAATCAATCAGATCATGAAGGTTTTATTTCAAAAAACTGCTCATGACCCCAAAAACCAGTTTATCATATACGCGCATTTTAACCATGTTATCTGTCATTCAATCATCCAATCAATCATAATCCGACTAGGGGTAGGCCTCCCACGATAATCGTTGTGAGAAAATCATGGTAAGCCATAGGCTAGTGTGATCGACTAACACATCATATTTCATCAATATCATCATCAATATCATCACCAACCATCACCACCAATCATCATCAATATCATCATCAACATCATACTTTTCAAATACTATACTACCGGTGAGAAGACAGATAGCATGCAAAACATTTCAAGCATTTCATTCAAATTTCAACAAGTAATTAGTTTTCAAAACGAGAAAATTTTTAACTTTAGTTTTAGTATAAGAAAGCCCACCTCACTTCCAAACTAGTTTGGGGCCTGGGAATATGACGGCTCACGCTTTGTGTGTACTTCACGACCTTAATTTGAAATACTATACCATGATTAATGACCTTCTAATTTTTGATCTAGAAAATAATGCATGCTCATGCATGTTTGATCTAAGTTTTATATTTCTCATTTACTTATTCGTTGATCATTTGATTCATCGCTCATTTATGTTTCATTATACAAGAGAAATTATTATTCGTAAATATGGATATCGGATCGAACTATCGTTCTTCAATGTTCGAAATAAAAATAGAGCTTGACAGCCGGTTAGAGTTCGGGTCGACTCCTCGAACTCGACGATCGTCGGTTCACTTCATGACACCTAGTCTTTGAGGTTCGGCTTGACGGGTTGACCCTTATCGAGGGATGCTTTGAGCAACTCGACCTCAATGGATCGAGGCCGTCTAGCATCGATTCATTTCATCGAGCTTGGGTCCTCGAGGTTCAGTTCGACGGGATGGACCCTTGCCGAGGAATGCTTCGAGCACCCTCGGCCTCGATAGGTCGAAGTTGTTGAGCATCGGTTCACTTCGTCGAGCCAAGGTCCTTAATGTTCGATTCGAAGGGCTCGACCCTTACCGAGCAATGCTTCGACCACCCTCGACCACGTAGGGTTGAAGTCATCGATCGATGATTCACTTCGTCGAGCCCAGGTCCTCGAGGTTCGGTTCGAAGAGATCAACCCTTGACGAGGGATGCTTCGAGCACCCTCAACCTTGATGGGTCAAAGTTGTCGGTCGACGGTTCCCAACCCTCGACCCGAGGCTTAAAGGTTCAAGACTATCGATCATCGACTACCCAGTGACGATCCGTGTCCTCCAGAAAAGGGGTTTTGGGTCGGCAATTTTGAGTTAGAAGTTGGTGGCTCGGTGTCATCGAGCCGAGACTATTTATCCCCGTCCGAAAATCATTTTGTTTGGCTTGTTCATACTTCAAGTCATTCCTGAAAATTTTTATGATCAAACCGCACACCTTTCATTATAATTCCTTATCAAAACATATCCTCATCAAAATCTTAACTTAGCCTTTTCCAAACCAGTATCATGCTCTCAAAATCATCATAGTAGCATGCTTTTATCACTTTCAATATTCTATCACAGATCTTATGATATCTATCTCATATCAAGCTTCTCATGCTTGTAATCACCAAACCTAGCATGATTTTATTAACACATGCTTCAAGGGTTCTATCCTACCAAGGTTTAGAATTTCTCACCTTAACACCTTGAGTCGATTGCTAGCTTAGGCCCCCTTCTTGTTTTTCTCTACGTCATTCCTTACTTTTTCCAACCTTTGGTTATTCCTTGGTCTTCCTCACGCTTCTTGAATTTCCTCCAACAATTCCGCTATGGCTTCCTTCTCAAGACTTCCTCCTTCTCTCTAGCTTTCACTCTATTTCTCTCTCTATAAAATGTGGCTTTGGTTTGGAGTGAGGAAAATGGGAGCAAAACACCTCTATTTACAGGGGTGTAGTACGTTTTTCAGTTAAAGTATGTGTATAGAGACATGAATTATACATGTATATGTATTGGTTGGAAGAGATGAAAATACACACATTAGGTACCATGGTGCTATGTCCAATTATGTGGGTAAAGTATATAATATAATTGGAATTTTGTGTGTGTGTGTGTCGAGTGGGTGTGTGTATTTATGGGTATTGTCATGAACTTGGAGGACAAGTAATCATATATGCATACACATGTGTGTATCTGTAGTAAAGATGATTTGAGGGATATTAAATGATGTATGTTGGGAATGAAGAAGAATTAATTACTTAGGACTAGCTTTTCCTTAATTTAGGGGACTTTGGTGGCTAATCACTCATCACATCACATCATCTCACTTTATCAGATATAATTTGCACTGTATTTTCGTTCCGCATACTACACGGAATATATCTGCTATTGGAATCTCTTATTTCCATTTCCGATCCTCCTCGCGTCTCAATAAATCCCCGGTATTCTAACCACTCATATTATCTCCGTCATTCCGATGGGTCGAAATTTAAATGTAATTAATTACATGTAATTAAGTCATAAAAACCTGAATTAATTAATATTTCTTTCCTTCACGCAGTACACGCGTCGACCGATTTCAGATCATCAAACTATAATATAAATGGGAAGTTCCCAGTTCATAATATATGATTATTGGCACAATGATTATATCATCAATAAGATCCATTAATCGGATCTTCAAAATATTTCATCGCCGGAGTTGGCTGAAAAATTTACGGAGCATTACATTCTCCCCACCTTGAAAAAATTTCATCCCAAAATTTTCTAAATTCGAAAAAAATAGCTCTTGGTATCTTCTCTCATTGCATCCTCAAGTTTCCACAAGGCTTCTTCAATTCCATATCGTTTCCACAAAATTTTTTCCAAAGGATTCGTCTTATTCCTAAGTTGTTATTCCTTTATGTCCAAAATTGTTTCTGGTTGCTCCTCGTATTTCAACTCAGAGTCAATGGAAACACCGTCCAGTTGTATCACACGTCCTAGGGGTGAACATACGGTCGGTTCGGTTAAAAACCAAATCGAACCGTTCAAACCACCACCCCGATTGTTTTTGAAAAGTTAACCCGAATCGACCGCTCAAAAGTATTCAAACCGAACCGCACCGAAGCTTCGGTTTTGATTTCAATTCCGATTTGATCGAATCTATTTTTTATATAATTTTTGAATTCAAAAAAATATATTTTAGTGTTTCAAAACATGTTAAACATAATGTGCAATCACCTATTTTAGATTATTCAAAATTCACACATATTTATCCATAAAATTTGCACTAAGTGTTTTTGAATTCCCAAATTTATCATTTCAAATCAATATTAGGATTAAATATAAATAATAATAATATAGAAAATACCAGAGTTATATAATATTAAAATATTAAAATAAAAAACTAAATCTAAAATTTCCCAACCCGAACCGAATCGAAACCTATTTCTATTAAAAAATTTAACCGAACTGAACCCGAATTATTTTTCAACCGAACCAAAACACCGCCCAAAAACCTTCGGTTCGATTCGGTTTTTGGGTCAGTTCTGTTTTGCTCACCCCTAACATGTCCTGGGTCGTAGGCATACTTGCGTAATTGTGATACATGAGAAAAGGTATGGACATTACCTAACGCTGGTGCAAAGCCAACCGGTAAGCCACTGACCCTACTTTTTCCAAATCTTATAGGGTCCAACAAAGCGAGGTCTTAGCTTGCCTCTAGCTCCAAACCTAACTATCCCTTTTTGAGGTGGATACTTTCAAAAACACCTTATCTCCAACATCAAAATGTAGTTTGGTGCGTCTATTATCTACATAGACTTCTGATGGTCCTGTGCACGAATCTACTGAATTGTTTCAATCATTTCACCTACTGCTTCATCTAATAAAGAGGAGATTGGCACTTTCGTACATATAATGCCTCATAAGGTGCCATCCCAATCGTCACCCGATATATATTATTATATGCGACCTCCACTAAGGGTAAAATAGGTTCTCACTTTACTCCTCGGTCTAACACGACCGTTCTTAACATATCCTAAAGCGTTTGAGTTGTATGTTCTGCTTATCCATCTATTTTGCGAATGGAACGCAGTGTTGATGTTTATCTTGATGCCCATTATTCATTGTAGACTGGTCCAAAATTTTGAGGTGAACTTTGTGCTCGACTTGACGTTATGGACACGAGCACTCCATGCAATCTAACAATCTCTTCAACATACAATTGAGCTAACTTATCAGATCTATCAGTGATCTTGATGGGTATAAGGTGAGCACCTACAGTAAGGCGGACTACAATTACCCATATTGCTGTTTTTTCACGCAGTGAGTTAGATATCCCAGTCACAAAATCCATGGCGATGAAATGCCATTTCCACTTAGGTATTTCTAAGGGTTGCAGTCTTTCATATGGTCTTTGATACAATGCCTTCACTTGCTGGCATACTAAGCATCATTCTTCGAAGGTTGCTATATCCTTCTTCATCCCGTTCCACCAAAAGTTGCTTTTCAAATCTTGGTACATCGTTGTGCTCCCTGGATGAGCAGTGTACGGGGTATCGTGTGCTTTGGTTAAGATTTATTTTCCTCGGACCTCATCCTTTGGCACACAAATTTGATTCTCAAATATTATCGTATTATTGGGCGCTTCTCGATGCTTGTCTACTCTTTGGTTTCTGATTTTCATTCTTAACCTTTCCAATCCATCATCTCTCCTTTGAGCCATAATGATTCACTCTCACAAATTTGGGGTGATCACCAAAGATGTTATAATGCTATCTTTGGTCTCGGGTGGAATTACCACTTCCAACTTTATTCTTTTAAATCCTATTATCAGCTCACCTTCGTGAGTAAATAAAACATAAGCCTTAGGAATAATCATGCGGCTTAGCGCATCGACCACGGTATTGGCCTTTCCAGGATGGTAGTTTGTGGATAGGTCATAATCTTTTATCAATTCTAACCATCTCTTCGGCCTCATGTTCGATTCTTTTTGCTCAAAGAAATATTTGAAGCTCTTATGGTCTGTAAAGATCGAACATTCTGCACTGTACAAATGGTGCCTCTTTAATGCGTGCACAATCGCAACTAATTCTAGATCATGTGTTGGGTAACTCAACTCACGTAGCCTCAGTTGTTGCGAAGCATAAGCAATTACTTTTTCATCAATACACAACCTAGTCCACTCTTGGATGCATCAGTGTATATCTCATATTCCTTATCTGCCTCTGACGCTGCCAATATTGGAGTTGTTGTTAATCTCTTTCTCAGTTCTTGAAAACTTGCCTCACAATCGCTCGTCCTTGTGAACTTTATTCCTTTTTCCAACAGCTGCGTCATTGGCCTGGCTCTCTTTGAGAATCCTTCAATGAAGCATTGGTAATAGCCTGCCAGTCCAAGGGAACTTCTAATCTCATTGGGAATTGTAGGATATTCCCACTTGCTTACAGCTTGGACTTTTGTTGGATCAACTTTGATCCCTTCATCAGACACTATGTGTCCTAAAAGATAATCTCATTAGGCAAAACTCGCATTTACTGAGCTTGGCCTGGAGCTTCTCTGTCTTTAAGGTCTCAAGCACTATCCTTGAAAATTTATCATGTTCCCTTTCCTCCTTAGAATATACGAGAATGTCATCTATGAAGACTAACACAAAATCGTCTAGATCAGTGGACTTGATTTTACCAAAGATGATGAGACACTCGGTTCATAAAGTCCATGAAAGCTGCAAGAGTATTTGTGAGCCATCGCTACAAACTCATAATGACCATATCTGGCCCTGAAAGGAGTCTTCGAGACATCTTTCTTTTTTTATCTTTAATTGGTAGCAACCAGATCGGAGATCAATCATAGAGAATACGCTAGCACCCCTTAGTTGATCGAAGAGGTCATCGATCCTTGAAAGTGGATATTTACTCTTTAGGTGACCTTATTTAGTTCTCGGTAATCGATGCACATATGCATCGACCCATCTTTCTTCTCCTCAAATAAAACTGGAGCTCCCCAACGTGACACACTTGGTTTGATGAAGCCCAGTTTTAACAACTCTTGAAGTTGTATCTTGTGCTCTTGAATCTCTTTAGGCGTCATTCTATAGGTCTCCTTTGAGATCGGTGCAACTCCAGGTTCTATATCTATTGTAAACTCTAACTGTCGATCTAGAGGTAAACCTGGGAGGTTTTCGGAAAATATTTCGGCAAATATTATGGGTATTTTTCATCCTCTCATATACCCAAAGAAACTAGAATGCTCTCGATCGGGTTGTTGAAGGTTAATTTTCTATCCTTGCAACATATCATTATGAGGTCCTCAACTAACCAATCTATTCCAAGAATTATATCTACATCATCCATCTTCATCACCTGAAGATTATTTCCTATCATACAAAGTGAACCTAAATACAATTCTAAGTTTGAGCAATTATGTGTAGTGGTCATCACTCCTCCTGATGGAGTAGTCACATTTTAGGTTCCTTTCCGACTTAACAGGCCTCAAACCTATCATCTCTACGCATGCTTCAGAAATGGATGAATGTGATGCACTAGGGTCAAACAAAACAATAATAGGTATTCCAACGATTTTGCCCATACTAGCTAGGTTTCCTTGACTTGTAGCTTGGGGCCCTGGCCCTTCATCTTGCTGCACTTGACTAATTGCATTGCCCTAGCTTGTTGGCGCTGCGGCAAGCGGTATATCTGTTGTGGTTGTGGTTGTGGTTGTTGTAGTCGGACATTCATTCCTTAATATTATGGTCGAGCTTGAATAGCCCTCAATTGGTTATTCGAGTCTTGGTGTCCTTGGCCAATTCCTTGATTTCTCACCCCACATTGAGAGGTAAAATGTCGTTGTCGACTATGATTAGAACAGTTATTGTTAAGAGCAGGCCACTCATCCTGATGTCCATGACCACATCTTCCATAGTTTTGATTATTTTGTTCTCCTTGCATCATTCTAGCTGGTTGGAAGTTCCTCTTCTTCCCAACACTTGAATTTCCCATAGCAGGGGGTAGCAAGAGTCTCTGTTGATGAGGTTGGGATGTTTGCCATTACCATGGCTGATTGGGACAATTCCACTTTTGTCCCCTCGAATTATCCTCCCACTTTCTTTTTTTACCCTAACTAGACTGCCCAGATGGCAGTATGGGCCCTTTATCCTCAGGAAAGGCTGCCTCAATACCTAAAGCTTTGTTCAATGCATCTGTGTTGGTTAAATCACCATACTTGCCAAAGCAATTCTAATTTCTGATCACAATCCTACACAAAATCTTCTTGCTTTCTTCTTATCTGTCTTGACTTGTCGACGCGCGTAGTGTAACAAGTCACAAAAGAGTCTATCGTACTCTATTACTAAAGACTTTCATCATCGAAGATTATGGAATTCAGATTCCTTCTTGAAACCGTAATTCAGTTGCATGAACTTAACATACAGTTCTTCTTTGAACTCTTCCCATTTAAACTGCTCCAATTGCTCAGAAGTCGGTTTCTTTTAAATTGATTCCCCCTAATAATTTGCTCAGTCATTCAGTTGGTAGGAAACACATGCAAACTTTTCTTGGTCAGTGCACTCTAGGAATTTGAAAATCTTTTCCACGGATTTAACCCATGCCTCAGCCATTTTTGGGTCTCCAGTCTCATCACAAGTGGGTGGGTTATGTCTCGTAAAGATTTCATTTATCCTTCTAGGCGTTGGGGATGGTTCAGGTCTTACTTCCTCTTCAGGAGGTAGATCATTTCTCTCTTCATTCTCATTAACATTGCGATTGGAATGATTACGCCTCGATGGCATTCTAGAAAATTTTCTATTTATCAATGTCGTCCATAATAGACAAAATCTCATAAATAGCCGCATAGCAAAGGACATAATTCCCAAAACATAATTTCATATGTATATACTCAAAGTTATATAACATGCCTCAAAGGCTCAAAATACATAGTCATAAACTAGAAATTAGCATATATAACATTTTACTGTCATTAATTGTGGGCAACCCATATCGGGCTTACGCTACTGCCAAAACATACTATTAGCTCGACTGGCTAAGTTTACAACTTCAATGGCGCAGTCAGTCGCCTTCACCCAGAAAGGTGTCAATGTCCATGGTAATAATACTCGGATCGCTATCAAAGTCCTCACCACTTCCTTAGTCCAAATCCCAATTATGTTCTCAATGGGGCTTTTCTTCAATCATCTCATCTAATTCTCTATCGGGATCTTTATCCTTGTATTCCTCAAGGTCTTCATCCTCATACTCCTCAAGGTCTTCCTCCTCATACTCTTCGGGGTATTCCTCTGGATCCTCATCCTCGACCTCTTCTGGTCCTCATCATCGACCTCGTCTGGGTCCTCGTCATCGAACTCTTTATACTGCCAGGCCTATAAAGGAACGGCCTCAATGGCTTGGCCACTATTAAGGATAGTTCGGGCTCAAGCATTGCATATGCCTCCTCATCACCCCTGATATTCGTTGGTGCCTCAATGTTCCACTTGTTCCCAACATCCATAAGTTCTAGCTTAACTTCCACAATGATATCCTCATCATCAGAGTCGATTTCAACCCAGATTTCATGGTCGGTTTGCTGCTGATTCCCATAAGTCTCCTCTTTTGGGTCTAAACATGGATCCATACATAGGTAAGGCTGACTGTGCCTTGTACTCGTCATGACCCCATGTAAATTGAGGAGGAGTGTCACCCTAGGTAGTCTCGAGGGCCCTGCCTCGTCATCATGAGGTGGTAGAGGAATTTCGGCCGGTGGTGCCACAAGGGCTACAACATCTTTTATCTCATCTGAAACGTGAACTATTGCTTTCAACAAGTAATTGGTTTTCAAAACGAGAAAGCTTTTAACTTTAGTTTAAGTATAAGAAAGCCCACCTCACTTCCAAACTAGTTCAGGACCTCGGAATATGCCGGCTCACTCTTCGTGTGCACTTCACAACCTTAATTCAAAATATTATACAATGATTAATCACCTTCTAATTTTTCAATCTAGAAAATAATGTGTGCTCATGCATGTTTGATCTAAGTTTTATTTTTCTCATTTACTTATTCGTCTATCATTTGATTCATCGCTCATCTATGTTTCATTATACAAGAGAAATCAAGATTCGTAAATATGGATATCGGATCGAACTATTATTTTTTGAGGTTTGAAATAAAAATGGGATTTGACACCCGGTTAGGGCTCGGGTCGACGCCTCGAACTCGACATTCATCGGTTTACTTCATCACGCCCTGTCCCCGAAGTTCGGCTCAATGGGTCGACCCTTGTTGAAAGATGCTTCGAGCACCCTCGACCTCAACGGGTTGAGGCTGTCGGGCGTCGGTTCATTTCA